>VDFB02254166.1:398969-421493 GCA_007258455.2 Sequoia sempervirens | reverse complement strand
TTGATTTATTTAATTTAAATTGATGACTTTAGGAGATTGATAAATAAACTTGATCTATTTGCTAAATGGATGAATATGACCTAATCAAATGCATTATTCCAATTTCACGTGTCTACAAAACTTCATCATTGGTGAGCTAAATACCTAGCAATAGTGAAAAATCTACTAGATCATAATGAGCCTTTAGTTCTCTTAGTTTTTGCTCTAGTGGAGTAGTGTAGCCCTAAAAAAGTTTCTCACTAAGTCCAAGATAAATGTATATCTTGGAATCACCTTAGGATATTTGTCCTCATGCTGGTTAGCTCTTACTACCATAAAATTTCATCACTTAGCCCTTGGAATCTAGTTATTCAGGATTGGGATAGCCAACTCATTATCCCTTTGAGCTAACCCTATTGCTCACAGAATCAAGAAATAATTGTCACGAACACAATTTAGTTTGGCTTATATCTTCTTATTCATATGTCTCAAGACATCATGAACAATATTTGAGATGTTTTCATACATTGTGTCTTGTGCCTGTTCCAATAACTTCTTTTATGTTTCAACTTGTGAAAGGAATTTTTCTCTTGTAGGTTAATCAAATGAACTGGGACCTGATTTGCTTGGTTCCTCTACTGAGAGTGGCTCTTGTCCCAAATTATATGGAACTATTTCCAAGGTTTAATCCCAAGGGGGAGGTTAGGAAGATGCAATTGGGGAAGATGGATAAGGATGACTTAAGCTCGCTTGGCCTTGATTTCTTTGCATTTCTTCCCTCTGCTTATAGATTGCCAACTCAGTCTCTAGTACAACTACCTTCTGCTAACTATTATCATATTCATTGATGAGCTCATGGTACTTATTCTTGAAATAATTAGTTTCAAAGGTGAGGTTTTCTATAGTTTCTTTAGTAAATATAGCAATATTAATAGCCATGTCATCTACCTCCAAGGCTAGGGTATCAACCACTCTCTTCACAAGTAATTTAACACTAAAATTTGATGGCTCGGCAAGTACTAGTTTCTTATATCCCATGGATAATGACCAAATTTCTACTGCATCCTAATCTTCACTAAATGAAGATTCTGTAAGTGTCATATTAAATTCCTCTTCTATTTGTACTAGGGGATTTTCAACCCTCCTTATGGTATCTAGAACTATAGCATCAACTATATCCCACTCTGGTAGCAACAACACGCCACAATTATTCACAAGTTCTTTGCCATCCTAGGCAGTAATCTTTAGGAATTCATCCCTCATAACACACATCACATTGGCTTGAATGATACTTTTAGGAAGCTTCAGATGTAAACTTGTTTTAGTGGATACCTTCTATGCATATTCTATAGCTTTGGCTCTCCATACGAAATCTCTAAACACAAGTGTTTCAACAAAGGATTCATCTTCCATAAATTCATTACAAGCCTCTATCATCAAATCATCTGCACTATTTAAACCACTAATATCAAGTTTTCCTAGCCTAAGACTACTTTCTCCTAAAATTAATGAAACTTCTCCTAGAGGGGGAGGCATTCCTTATTGCATATCCTTAGGAGTGATAAAGATATCATCATCATCATCTATATCAGAATACTCAACCACTCCTCTTGCTTTAGTCCTTTGTTTCTTAAGGAGTGACTACTCCAATGGAGGAAGACTTCCTAGAGGTGAATTAAGATCAATTACAAGTGGGGAAACCTTCCTTGGAGATGATGGCATTGCACTTTCAAGAGAAACCACCTTTGATCCCTTAGAAGTGATAAGGGTCGGAAATTTTTTTTCTTCATCTACCACTTTCTTCCTCTTGGAATAGATTCTTATTTGCTTGGGTGGTTGATAAGTGGGAATTTCTTCCAACACCATAGTATTTTCTTCTTCAACCACTCTAGATTTTCCTTTATCTATAACCTCATGTTTCTCCCTTAACACACAAACCATACTTTCAAAATTATCCATAACATACATAACCTGGCTGAATTCATCAGGTATATTTGGTAGAGGATTATAATTGGGATCCTTCTTCCAGATCTTCTCCATGATCTTTCAGTAAGAAAGATACTTAGATTTACTTTTATCCTATTCTAGAAAGCTAGCAATGTTCCTTATTACATCTTCGGGATAGTATAAAATGTGCACAAACATACCAAGCCTTTTGTCTACTTTTAATTTAGTAATAAATCCTTCAGGGTCATGATTCCTCAAGCGTATAGTCTCAAAATTGTAAGGTGCCAACAAATGCACTAATTTCCTCCATGGACCTTTCACCATAACATAATAAGCAAACATTGTCCACTCTAGAAAGAATGAGCCTTTCTTTGTTGTATTAGGTAAGTGTGCTACCTATGAAGCTCCCAATTGCCTCATAATTTTAAGAAACCCTATCCTTAGTTGCACATCTCATGGAAAAACATATGGCTCTACACTTGTGCCATATACTCTAAAGATTTTTTTTTCAAGGTATAAAATCAAGTCTCCCAAATTATGACTCAATTTCAAGTCAAGTCTTATCTCTATAGGTCTCAAGAATTCATGAATTTCCTTAGGAATTCTTGGTGGTTCATAGGTCAAGGACCTCTTTAGTTTTGATGCAAAAGCATTCTAAAGCATCACATAATTATACTTGTGGTCATCTTTATCTAGAATTTGAGTCTAACATTGAACAAGAAAATCAATGCCCTCAGCCTTTTTTTTCAAAGTTATGTCTTTCTAAAAAATGATTTTCCCTTTATACAAGAACATATGCATCAACAATGAGTATCACAATAATTTCACCCATTCTTTCCCTTCCTTCAGCTCAAGCAGAGATTTATGGATATGTTCTACCAAATATGTGGCATAATCATAAACTATGTTGTAAGTCAGGTGCTCTAGATGTGTTGCCAAATATTTGTATTCCTTCTGCAATGTGTCAGGTGTACTGATAATTGATGCTTGCAACACTCCATACATTGCAACTAATTTTAGCTTTCATATAATGTTACCTTTTATTGCTCTCTTTTTTGGAGTTTATTACTCCACCTGGGATTGTGCATGCCATTTGCATTCTTTTGTTATCCCTTTTTAGAGTTTTTTGTAACTGCTTTCCTTATATTGGCATTTCTCTTTTATTTAAGTTTGAATAAAAAGACAAGTTGTAGCCTAAAAAATATATAAAGAAATTATGTTTGCAGAGGGATTTGTTTTTCCCTATTTTTGATAAATAAAATCAGTTTGTGTGTTCCTAATAAAATATTGTTCTCTACTCTTAGCTCTCTATTATTTTTTCCTTTCTTTTTTGTTAATTATATTGGCTTTATTAGTTGGTTTTGGAAGAAGGGGTCTTTTTAGATTCTACATTTGGTATCAGAGTAGGTATTTTCTTTTGGGTTAAATATTTAGTGGTTAGAATTTCACCAAAGGTTAATATCATGTTGAATTCTAACTTCTTGCCCATTCTAGAATTTTATGGAAATGAGTATGATTATTGGTGCATAAAAATGATGACTTTTTTTATAGGAAAGGATTTGTGGGAGATTGTTGAATTAGGTTACTGGGAGCCAACTAATTGGAGTGCCCTCATAACCGATGATAGAACAACTAAAAAGGAAGCCAAGAAGAAGAATTGCCAAGCTTTGTTTCATATTCAAATGGCTCTTGAAAAGTTCTTATTTCCAAGGATTGTGGGTGCAAAGATAGCACAAGATGCTTTGAAGATTTTAAAGGAAGCTTACCAAGGAAGTGATCAGGTAAAAGAAGTTAAATTGCAAACTCTAAAAAGAGACTTTGAAATTTTGAAAATGCAAGAATTTGAGAAATTAAGTGATTATTTTGTGAAAGTTAAAGATGTGGTCAATAAGATGGCTACACTTGGAGAAATTTTGAATAGTGAGGTTTTGATCAAAAAGGTATTGCAAACTCTCACCCCAAAGTGGAAACATGTTGCCATTATCATAGAAGAAAGCAAATATTTGATAGCATTTTAGTTTGATCACTTGGTTGGATGTATTATGTCACATGAAGAGAGATTGAAAGATTCATTTGGAGAAAGTGATGTGAAAGCCTCTTCATCCAAATTGAAAATCACAAAGAAAGAAGATGCTAGTAGCAATACCAAAAACAATGAAGGTCAAGGTAGAGGAAAAAATTAGAATCATGCAAAAGGAAATAGAGGTAGAGGTGGCTTAAGAGGAAGAGGTGGTTCTAGAGGATGAGGTAGAGGTGGTTTTGATAAGAGAAATATTCAATGTTACAATTGTAAAAATTATGGTCACTTTGAAAGAGAATGCAGATTAAGAGAAGGTAAAAGTATTAATTACACTAAAGAAAGTGATGAAAATCCTCCAGATCATTTATTTTTATCTTACTCTAAAGGTGAAACTAGTAGTAAACAATTTTGGTATCTAGATTTTGGATGCTCTAACCATGTGACAGGGAATGAGAACTTGTTTTCAACAAAGGATGAGAATTTCAAGTCCAAGATTTAGCTTGGTGATCAAAATTTGTTGGAGGTTGTTGTAAAAGTAGCCATGGAAGTCCACACAAAAGAAGGTATAAAGAGTGCCAATTATATTTATTTCACTCCATAGTTAAAAAATAATTTGTTAAGTGTTGGAAAACTATGTGAGAAGAACTATAAAGTTGTTTTTGAGAATAATAAATGTACAATTTTTTATAAGAATTAGGGCAATAGGATTGTGATTGTTGTGTCTATGACAAAGAATAGAATGTCCCCTTTGAAATTTGGTGAGCATAACAGTAGCCTTGCTAATATGGCATATGATGATATCAGTTGGTTATGGCATCTTAGGTATGGACATTTAAATTTTCATAGTTTGAATATTCTCACATTAAATGCATTAGTTTCTTATTTACCCAAGGTCGAAGAGAACAAGGAGGTTTGTGAAGGATGTGCTAAAGGCAAGCACACAAGGGAGGATTTTTCAAAAGGAAATGTATGGAGGACCCATCATCCCCTTCAGCTTGTTCATTCGGATATATTGTGGTCCTATGCAAACAAATATTTTGGGTAAGTCATCATATTTTATCACTTTTATAAATGATTACTCAAAAAAAATGTTGGGTGTATTTTTTGAAGGCCAAAGATGAAGCCCTTGATACATTCAAGAGGTTTAAAGCACTTGTGGAAAATGATAAAGGGTGCAAAATCAAATGTTTAAGGACTGATCATGGATGAGAATTCTATTCAAAATTCTTCCAAGATTATTGTGAAGTGAATGGTATTGAGAGGTAGCTCACCACTACATACACACCTCAACTGAATGGAGTAGCTAAAAGAAAAAGTCGAACAGTGGTAGAAATGGCAAGGAGCATGTTACAAACAAAGGGATTAAGCAACTCTTTTTGGGGTGAAGCAGTTGCTATAGCAATGTACATTCTCAGTCGAAATCCCACCAGTGCACTTGAGAAGATGACTCCTTATGAAGCATGGTATGAGAAAAGGCCGAATGTTAATAATTTTAGAGTTTTTGGTTGTTTGGGTTATGTTCATGTACCTGATGAAAATAGACAAAAGTTAGATGCAACAAGTGAGTCATGTATTTTTGTTGGATATATTGAGGAAAGTAAGGCTTATAGATTTAATAATCCTCTCACTAATAGGCTTATTGTGTCAAGAGATGTGATTTTTGATGAAGGGGGAGTTTATGGTCATCAAAAAGGCCATATGGAGAATTCAAAATCTATTTTAAATTATATTATTGTTGATGATATTGATCATGAGCAACCCACTAATTTTTCTGCTCCAAGTGCTACAATTACATCAAGTAGCCCCTCTTCTAGTTTTTCAATTCCAATTGCAAGTCTAGCTTCAAATCCAAGTTCTAGAATTAAGGTAAGAATTTTGAGAGATATTTATGAAAGGATTGAAAACCAAGCACATGAAGAAAATCCAATAGGTGAGATAGTTAATTTGTCTTTACTTTCCAAGGCTGATTTTGAACCATCATGTTTTGAAGATGTGGGTACTAATGAGTTTTGGGTGCAAGCAATGAAAGAAGAGATGGATTCCATTCATAGGAATTACACTTGGGAGCTTATAGAGCTTCCACATGACAAGAAGAAGATTGACAAAAAATGGGCTTATAAGATTAAGTATAACAATGATGGGAGTGTTAAAAGGGACACAACAAGACTGATTGCCAAAGGCTTCACCCAGAAGTATGGGATTTATTATGAAGAGACATTTGCACTAGTTGAAAGACAAGAGACCATCAAAATGTTGATTTCATTAGCAACTTAAAATAATTGAAGCACACATCATATGGATATGAAAAGCGCATTCTTGAATGGGTACCTAGAAGAGGAAGTGTATGTGGAACAATCACAAGGTTTTGAAGTGCAAGGAAAATAAGATCAAGTCTACAAGTTGAAGAAGGCTTTGTATGGCCTCAAGCAAGCACCATGAGCATGGTATGCTAGGATTGATATATATTTTCAAGAGAGGATATGTGTAGGATCATCATGGAAAAAAAAGGCCCTTAAGTGGCAAAAAATTCAAAAAAATAAGAGTTAGGAAACTTGACGTAAAAATTTGAATAAGTTATCTATATTATTTTAAAAATATGTAAGAATAGAATCTATAGAAAATTGAATGTAATTTCTAAACTATTAGGTTTATTTTGTTTGAAAAAATATCTATTTGCTGAAAATTTGAAATTTCAATGTAGTAGTACTTAAATTTAGGGAAAAAATAAGTAGGTGTTCTGACCACCCTAACCACAATAAAATGATAATATTTTTTTAAAAGATTTTAGATATAAGTAGAGGACTCATGTCTGGATGTGATGCATATGTTTTTTGTAATTTTTTTCCAAGTAAATATTTAATTATGAATTTTTATTACAAATTTTAAAAATATAAAAACTCTTATGTCTGACCACCTTAACTTGGTCAAATCTTCATGAAATTTAATTTTTCTTTTTTAATCCTATAGTATACAAAGAATAGAATGTGACGCATGTTTTGGATTAAAAAAAAGTGATACCATTCGAAAGTTATAGATGTTTTTCAATCAACCTATCAATCAAGACTTTAGTTGTAATTCAAACAAAAAATTAATAATAATTATTTATTAAATTCAAAGTAAAGCATAATTTATATTGGTGGAAAGCTGAGAATCTCCTTTAAAAACCATTTTCATTTCATCAATTTTGGGTAAAAAAAAAGTCGTCAAGCACATGGGCCATCATATCAGTTACATATTGCCACTTTTTGGCCCATCATGATCCTGCACATACTTGAGAATGGCTTTCAAAGAAAGTGAACCTACCCTTTACTACAAACAAGAAGGTAGTGATATTCTTATTGTAAGTTTGTATGTTGATGATTTGTTGTATATGGGTAGCAGTTCTAAGATGAAAGATGAATTCAAAATTGCTACGATGAAAAAAATTTAGATGAAAGATCTTGGTCTCATGAAATATTTTATAGGAATGGATTTTTATCAAAGTAAGAATGAAATTTTAATTTTCCAAACCAAATATGCAAAAGATATGTTGAATAATTTTGACATGGTTGATTGTAAACCATACTCCACTCCAAGTGCTCATAGAGTTGTGTTGTGTAGAGATGATGGTGTTGAAATTGTTGATGAGACTACTTACAAAATCATTGTTGGGAGTTTGATGTTTCTAACCCACATAAGGCCTAAAATTGCATATTCAGTTTTGCTTGTTTCAAGGTACATGACAAATCCATCATAAATACACATGAAGGCAGCCAAGAGAATTTTGAGGTATGTGAAAGGCACTTTAAATTTTGGTATTCATTACTACTCTTCTAAAAAGTTCAATCTTGTTGGCTTTAGTGATTCAAATTAGGGAGGTAGTATGGATGATCATAAGTCTACATTTGGAAATTATTTCTCTTTTGGTTCTCATTTCATTACTTGGAGTTTTTTAAAAAAAAAAATTGGTTGCCCCCTCTTCCATAGAAGCAGAGTATGTTGTTGTTACTTCAGCGGGTACATAATCTCTTTGGCTTATAAAAGTTTTAGAAGAAATTGGAGAGAAGAAAGTTTAGCCTATAATAATTTTTTGTGATAGTATGAGTGCCATCAAGCTAGCAAAGAATCTGGTTCATCACAGTAGAACAAATAATTTTGATCTAAAATATCATTTTATTCATGATTTGGTACAAATGAAGGAAGTTGAATTGAAGAATATTAGCACTCAATATCAGCTAGCAGATATCTTCACTAAGGTTGTTGCAAAAATTCATTTTTTGGCACTTAAAGATCAAATTGTGAGCCCTTTTAGCATCAAGGGGGAGTATATTGATAATTGATGCTTGCAGTGCTCCACACATTGCAACTATTTTTAGCTTTCATAGACTGTTACCTTTTATTGCTCTATTTTTTGTAGTATGTTACTCCACCTAGGATTGTGCATGTCATTCACATGCTTTGTTATCCTTCTTTAGAGTTTTTTTGTAACTGCTTTCCTTATTATTGGTATCATTGTTTAATTTAAGTTTGAATAAAAAGACATCAAGTTGTAGCCTGCAAAATATATACAAAAAAATTGTGTTTATAGAGGGCTTTGTTCTGCCCTACTTTCTAATAAAAAAATAGTTTGTATGTGCCTGATAAAATATCATTCTCTATTCTTAGCTCTCTGTTCTATTTTATTTTCTTTTTTGTTAATTATATTTTCTTTATCAACTAGTTTTGGAAGGGGTCTTTTTAGATTCTAAAAGGTGGAGAAAAATCCATGATTTAGCACAAAGAATAAATAGTTTTCTTAAAGTGCAAGTAGTATGCAAGGGCCACAACTTCTTTCTGATGAACACCTTGGTGTTTCTGTACTCCTTCCTCATAACATCCATACCACGAGGAGCCAAATCCTATCTCTACTAATGCAAATAAAAAACATCCTCAATTTATTGTTTGGTTATCTTAACCATTTCTTTCCCATCAAATGTCCTAAAAACCCTAGAGACTAGGTCATACCATGAGGTGGTATCTTTTAGAAAATCAACATTCATACATATGTTGGGAACCACTAATTTTCCCATATCAAGCCTCTAAGGGTTACAGAGAGGAATCCCAAGGTTCCTATTTCTGAAGCAATGCTAGAAAAGATGCCATCTAGTATAAGGCAGCTCAACATACTTAATGATGCACTTCTTCTCCATTACTCCCTCTGTAACTCTAGGGCCATAAAACAAGACTTTCCCTTCAGGTTTCTTATTTGTAGAAGGTGTTAACAAGTCAATTAAATTTTGGGAGAGTAATCTAGGTTGGGTTGCAGGGGTAGCGGTTTGTATTTTGGGAGCCATGAATATCAAAATGAATTTTAAACAGACTAGGGTTTCAAAGAGAAAGAATCTAACTACCAACCTCCTAATTCAAACTTAGGGTTCAATCTAAATGCTAATTCTAAAAGTTCTCATAGGGCTATGGATTTTTAACGATGGAGTTAACTCTAACTTTCAGCAATTAAAGCAAAGAAATAAAATGCATTCAAGTAAAAGAAAATTGAAATGAAACTCTAGTTCAAAAAACTAGAATAAAGCATAAAGCTGCATTTATTTTAGTTATGGCTTTCAATCACAATAAACCCTAATGCTAGTCAAGATGAACTCTATAAGTCACCTTCTTAAATTTTCATATTGCTCCAAACACATCCTCAGTTCTCAATTATGCAAGAACTAACCACATACACACATTTTGAGGTAAATTGAGTAGATTTTTGAGTCACCTCTGCCATTACTTCTCACTCATGTGAAGCAAAAAAAATTATAACTAGTGTACTTGCAATTTTGAATATGCACCATTGATCTTCCACTGAGATGACCATCTTGGAAAACTTAGATTGATTCAATTACATTTGAATTTCATCATTGTTATATCCCAAATAGCTAGCCAATGAGGACATGCCAACTAGATCCTTCTTCATGTGTTTCTAGGCTCCACCTGCCAAAGGTCGTAGGACATAGATGGTGACTTCGAATTGTCCCTATAGCCTTTAACAAGCTTACATATTCTCTCTATGAGATGGTGGGGAATGGTATTGATCAACCATTCCCTCTCAATAATCACCATTGATTATAAAACTTAAGCTTTGGGATGAAATGTGATGGTTGGGTCTACACCTATGATCAAACACATGTCAGCATCTTGCAGGCTACACAGTAGTTAAAGAGCCTTCACTTAGGACTTGTGAACTAGCAGGGAATGGCTCAGATTAATTCCTATGATTAGATGATCTTTAATCTTGTACATATGACAAAGTTAGTCATAAAGGAGGACATAATTAGGCCGATGACATTTTTACCCTTGAGGATGGATGACTTGGACTTAAGTCATTTAGGAGTGAAATATTAAAGCCCGACATTAGGGAAAATAAAACACTTCAATATTAAAGGTGACCAAATAGTTAAGACAAGGGGTTGGTAAAGGAATGCACCACGAGGGCTCAAACGATAACTTAAACAACTAGAAACCAGGTAGAATAATTCAACCTAGGATTAAAACACCCAAGGTTTAAGAGTAAAGCATTTGAGAACAAGATTGAAAAGGTAAAACCTTAAACCCTACCTATGGGAAACATGTGACATGCTATTACCTAGCACAAAGGGACTCCATTAGATCATAAAATATTCATGGATTACTATGGACTCATATCTAGCTTTACAATTTTCATAAATGTGTAGAGATAACATCTTGTTGGTTCTATGAAATGAGGTCTAGATAGATTAGTGGAAGATATAAAAAGTGTAATGGAAATTTTAGTATTACAAACATTTATCTTATTGAAGAGGGTAGCCAAGTTAATGAAGGATTCTTTGAAGTCTTATCTCTTGAAATGTTTAACAAGGGGAAATGAGCCTACCACAATATTATAGGTGAGAAATGTATGAAGTGACAATGATTCAAAGAAAATACAATTATTTGAGAAGAAAAAGTAGAAAATATGAAGATGATAAATTTGATATTCCCTAGTAGAGTAAGAAATATAAAATAAGAAAAAAGGTGAAATGACTGATCGATTTATGTCATCTCTATAGGCAGCTATGAGAATCAAGGTTTACTATTGTTTTTTATTGCTTGCACTTGTTGTTTTACACTTTCTTGTTTGTGGGGACCACCTTTTTTAATATTTGATATTTGTTTGGTTCTAGGGAAATTGTCATATTGTCCTTAGATTTCAAAGTGTTATAGTGCTAGCTAATTGGAAAGCCTAGATATTTGATTAGAGATCAAGAAGAACAAATAGTTTTGTATGAGTCACCATCCCCATCTAAACGATCCTCAACATTTTAGGATTCATACATCCCCAATACAACATAGTGGTCCTACAAATATCAACCATGTTAAAGGGCTAAATATATACCAAACCAAATGGGAAATAAAAGGGATATGTACCATTATAGTAAGTAGGGACGCGAGGGCCAAGTATTCATTTTTGACATTATTGACAGTGAGGGAACATAAATACACATCACTTGCTTTAATGACATAGTAAAATTGCATTATGATAGGCTTGAGCTAGGCGATACTTATTATGTGTCAAAAGACTTGGTGAGACAAGAAAATAGGAAATTTAATAAGTTGAATAGCCACATGGAAATAATTTTGGATCAAAACTTGATATTGAAATGTTGTGAAAATGAGGCCTTTTTCGTAGAAAAAATATTTAAATTCATCTTGATAAATGAAATTGCAAATTGTAGCAATAAATTTTTGATTGATATTATTGGGGCTATGGTGCATGTAGGAAAGGTATCGACTATTCAAAGAAAGGATCGATCTGTAACAATTCTTAGAACTATTAAACTTAATGATTTGTCATCCTGTTACATTGACATTAATTTGTGGGGTTCAAATTGGAAAAGAAAGGGTGATGAGATGGAAAGGTTGTACACCCCTGGTTTGGTTGTCATTCTAGCTATTAAAAATGTGCATTTTGGATATTTCAATGGAACTATTGTGAACATAGCCATAGTGACTCTACTATACATAAATCCTAACATTTCAAAAGCATAGCCCTTGATCCAATGAGGATATATTGAGCCACCTACCATTGAGCCCTCCTAGATAGTGCCTCAAAAAGTTTCTTTGTCAAATGGTAGTCATTATTGGATATATCTTGGATCATTGTCTTGGTTTGCCAAAAAAATTGCAGCCTACTATCAAGATCATGGTCAAATATATTAAAATTGATGCATTTTGTTATGTTGCATGTCCCTTGCATGAAAATGGTAGAAAATGAAAGAAAAAGTGTGAAGAGTCCACCAAAAATATGTGGTTCTTCCCTAAATTCTAGAAAACTATAGTTGATTGTGACTTTTGATATTTGTTGTAGCTAAAGATGGAAGACCACACGAGAAAGATGTGGGCTACTGCTTTTGATGAGGCTACAACAAGCTTATTGCATATGTCAACAAAGGAGCTTTACATGTTGCAATATGATTCTTTTGCTGCAATGACTACTGCGTCTGTTATCAATGGTATCACCTACACCTCTTTTTTTTCATTGTTCTTATTAAAACTCAAATCTATAATTCAGAAACAAGGCTCAAAACAATGATAGTCAAACTTGCAAGAATTAAATTTGAAGTTGAGTGCAAGCTGTTGCTATCAGATTTTTTTGGAATTTCCCTTGTCATGCAAGACTCTCTAGAGATAATTGTCATCCTGCCTTGAATTCCAAAAAACCATGCCTGATTGTGACTTTGGATATTTGTTATAGTTTTTGTTGACTAGACATCTATTTCCATTTCTTCCTTTGGACTGCTTGTCACATCAAAAGACCTTTCATTTCAGTTGTTTTTTCTTTGTTGCTCATTTAACTAGTTATATATTAAGATAGTGAACTATAATTTTAAATTTTTAACAAAAAAAAGATACACTTCTTTTCTTTTGTATTGTTTATGTCACTTATAGTTTTGTTTCACTTTAAGTGTATGTTCCTCATTTTATTTTATGTTGTTTGGTTATATAGTTATCTCACCCTATTTAACACATGTAATAGTATTTATAGTCATTCTTGTATATACTTATGGACATGGTTGTAGGCATGTATACATTTATGTATGCATATAGATAAATATATATGCATGTAATTCAATTTTGTGAGTTCATACAAAATTTTGATACAAATGTGTGTAAATATATGTGTCTGTAATACATTTGTATGTGTATATGCATGCAAAATTCAATGTTTATATATATTTGTGACTTGTTTTAAATATCAATATAGTTATTTGCTTCTTATCAATTTTAATTTCCAAATACTCTTATCTCTCCATAATTGTTGCTATCTATAATGTTGGCTCCATTGAATCCATGGCTATTAAATGTTGTCCTTCCTTTGCATTCATGAAGGCACGTCACATATGGTTATTTTCCACTTTCTTAGAGTTGCATTAAACTTTACTTTTTTTATTATATTTTCTATGTAATGTTCAATGATAAGTATTCTTTATAGCCTATGCAATGCTTTTTCTATTTTTCTTGACTTGAGCTTATTAAAATCTATCATTGCACAAGATTCAAATGAAGAATGTAATTGAAATTTTTTCATTTGATTTCTATTGTTATAATATTATTTTGAATGTTCTCAATGCATACAATATCTTGATAAACTTGTGTGTAGATATATATGTGTTTGTCATTCATTTGTATGTGTGAGTGTGTATGTTTGTATATGCATCTAATGCTTCTTGATTTTTTTCCCTACTACATTTGCATGTATAATCATAATTTCATGTTGCATATGGATATCATATGGCTCTTGGCTATAATATTTGTTCCATATGTTGTGAAGATCAATCTACAAACCAACACTAAACAATGCCTTATTGAAAATAACATAAACTACTCAATTACTTTGGTATGTTTAAAATGCAAGGTATTATTGTAACCATCACCAATATATGGAATACATACATGAAATAATGTTGTCGAGACAAGTTGTGCCAAGTGATGTTTATTTCTTCTAGTCAGGAAACATACACATATATCTACATTTCTTTTCACATGTATTGACAAGTTTAGGTGTGCATATGTATGTATGTTTCTTATGAAAAAACTTTTCACAATGGTGGCTCATAATATTGATAGCAGGTATAGCTATAGAACAACAATCAACAATATCTTATGGAAAATAACATAAACTGTATCTTTATCTATTGCATGTGTTTGATGCATATATAAGAATCTGTTGCTTGGAAATATATAGCCACAAAAAAGTATGTGCTTCTTTTGTTGTTTTTCATTTTCCTTTTTTTATGTGTAGCTATGTATGTTTGTCAAAGTAGATGTAGGAAACATATACTCATGCCCTCATTTTTTTTTTTGGAAGATTGTTGTTATTTGTTTCCTCCTCAAAAAGGAACTCTTACAATAATAGGGTTTATATTAAGCCTAATAAGAAACATTGATATCATCATTCATCATAGTGGTGGGTAGTGTATATTCTTGCTCAAGGGTTTGGTCAGAGCCTATGAGGCTCCATGACCCAATATGGTAGGGTGGAGAGTAGGCCTTATTTTCTTTTGTTCCATTTTACTTTCCCTATGTGAAAATATGTATATTTGTAGGGTTAGACATGGATAACATTGATCCCTATGGCATTGGGCTCTTGGTTGGGAAAAAGGTGGTAGATCTTTTTGATTTTTTAATTAGAAGTGTTTGGTGCACCAATAGGGAATGCCGTCCTTTCCAGTTTTAAAGCCTCTGGCCATCTAGTCACTAGTTGGGAAAAACATGTTAGGCTCCTTGGCACATGGATAGAGAGAGCCAGCGAAGTTAAACAATGGTTGGCATCAACATTAATTATTGTATGGATTTCATTTAGTGGTGATGGTTGTAATAACACCTACCATTTAAAGCCCTATAAAACATAGTGAAAGCCTACAAAATTTGTGATCTTCCATTGTTGTGTTTCATTCTCTAGATTTCCCTACTACAAGAGTTGTAAGTGATAGGTGCTTGGAGGTTATTTTGTGTTTTTTGCATGGGGAAATGGTTACGAAACCAGTAGAAAAGTTTTGGCTATGATAATTTTTTTCCCATCTTTTACACATCACAACCAGTATTCATCCCTCATGCAGATATGTATGAATGTGAGATCAAATGCAGAGAACAGTCATATGTACTACTTCCTTTGTTTATTCTTTTAAGAAGGTAGTTGCTTTGTTTTTATGTCTATACTTTAAATTCTCCATAGAAATTAATTGGTACTTTCCATCACATAGCCCTATGTCTATTCATCGAGAATCACCATAACATCTAACAAAAGAATAGGCACACATGTTTCAACTGATAGTTGCAGTTTTCCTATTGGACACCAGCATCGTGCATTTATTTGAAATGATTTTGTTAACTAAAACACGTGGTGCCTATTCTTGTGTCAAGTAATTGTCTCAGGCTTAGGATTTTAAAGTTCCTTTTGTAAAAAAATAGGGAAAACATAATCCAAAACATGCACATGTCAAATTACTTGTAGCCACATATCTATCTCAACCTTATCCATGTCCTCCTATCTTAGTGTAATGGTATCATAAAATAGATATTAATGATTCTGTGAGGATTTCTACATATATCTATCAAGTATTACTATGCCTGGCTATTAGATACCTTCTTGTGCTTGAATGCAGACTTCCTTTCATCAACTTATAGTCTATGTTCTTCCAAAACAACCAACCACTTGTAAGTAACACTTGTCATTTAAAACCTCTAAAACATAGCAAACATCTCTAATGAGGGAAAGTTTTTGTGAAGGTGCAAGTGTAGTTATCTATTGTGGAATTTATGTGAAGGTGGTTGGACATTATTTTGTGTTCTTAGCATGGGGCAATGGTTGCAAAAGCACTACAAAATTTTTGGTTGTGATCATTCTTCGCCCATTTTTTGGAGGAATGAATCTTGCATATAACAGTTAAAAATACACTTTATCATTCCAAGAACATGACATAAAATAAATATAGGGATCATTATGTATCAATGGCATTTGCATCTACTATGATATACATACATATCTGTACATAGGAGAAATACATTGTCCACCATTGTGAACAAAGGTGACATCAATATTTTATATAACACTCAAAATATAACTTATCATTCCAAAAATGTACCCATTTTTATCAAAGTTGTTTGCATCTGCTATGAAATACATCCAAATCTGCACATTGCATTGTTCATCACTATGGTCAATGGTTGCAACAATGTTCCAGATAACACTTAAAATACAACTTATCATTGCAAGAATGTGCCAATAGAATAAATGTAGGGATGAGTATGTATCAATGTTCTTTGCATCTACTATGATATACATACATATCTTCACACAGGGGAAATCCATCATCCATCACTTTGATCAATGGTGTCATCACAAAGACTTTTCTATTGCTTTTCAAACCATCCCCCCATGTATAAAAACACAAAACAAGTTATTTTTATTTATGTCCACTCGCTGACAATAATAACAAAGTCAAATACTTAGTCCTCACATCCTTGTTTATTGTAATGGTGCCTATCCCTTTTAGTTGTCATGTGACCCTTTATTTCCCATCTGGTACCTATTGTCTACATATAATTCCAAATACATACATTTTCACACATTTTTTTTATGTCTATATATATCCAAGTAACAGATCCCTACAATTGCATTCAAGGCATGCAATACCTGTATATCTACTTGGAATAAAAAATTGCACTAATATATAGGTATGGTTGAGGGTAGGCCTTGTTTTGTTGTGTTTTATTTTTTATTTCCTATGTGTAGATCTATGTGTTTTTGACATTAAATGTAGAAAATATTCATATGCTTGAAGACCACCTATGGATATATATGTGCAATAGCCTATGATGGTACATGATGCAATATGGTAGAGTGGAGAGTAGGCTTTCTTTTGTAGTGTTTCATTTTATTTTCTGTATGTGTAGATATGTATCTATTTTATTATTTCTTTCAACCTCAAAAAGGAGTTTTTTGAATGATAGACTCTATATTAAGTGTAATTAGGAATATTGATTACACCATTCATCAAAGTGGCAAATGATGTATGTTTTTTCTCGGGGGTTTGGTGAGAGCCCATGATGCTCCATTACCCAATATGGTAGGGTGGAGAGTAGGCCTCATTTTGTTGTGTTCCATTTTATATTTCCTATGTGCACAACTTGATACTTCACTTGAATTGGGTTCTTTAGCATTATGTGTAGATCTATCTTTCTATTTTGTTAGATATTGTAGGGTACATGCCAACAATTATAGTGCACTATGAATCAAGAAAGAGGATTGCCTCCAACAATTGTGTGCATTTCCATCATCATGGAATGTTACTATTCTTTATGGTAACTGTACTACTTCTCTTGTCCCTCTTCATTTCAATGCATATAAATTTTCCACCATTTGTAAATTCACTTCCTTATAGTTTTTTATAGGCAAGATGTAATCGTCATCATACTGCATCACACCATGTGCAAAAGGTATGCCTACATCTTCTTTATTTCATCTCTTCTATTGCAGGTGTATTACATTTTTTTGTTATAAATAATAGAATTGTTTAAATTTCCTAATTTAGATATTGGTTACCAATGATACATGTTCACATCACTAAACTTCACATTTTCCTTGTGTGTACCTATATGTGAGCCAAACCATTTTAGATTGTAACTAGATTCTATTTATATACAAGGTATATAGATCTAACAAATTCTGAATAGCTTTACGATTGCACAATTGCATGGTGTGTGACTTGCAACTACAATCTACGTACATACAAGGTAAGGCTATATATCTTTTATTTCATCGCTTATTTCACAATTGCATGTCAATTTATTAAAAATGTATAGCATTGATTTCATCTCAAACAATTTCTCAGGTGCCAAAGTATTGCTTTCACCATTGACCAAAGTGGTGGAAAATTTATGTTTTTGCTCGGGGGTTTGGTGAGAGCCCACATTGAGGCTCCATGACCTAATATGGTAGGGTGGAGAGCAGGCCTTCTTTTATTGTGTTCATACTACAATCCATTGTGTGCATAAGGTATGCCTACATTTTATTTAATTGATTCCTTCTATTACAACTACATTGCATATTATTTGTTATAAATTATACAACTCTTTTTATTTCCTAATTTAGATATTGTCTACCAATGACACATGTTTATTGCACTAAACTTCACATTATCCTTTCATTTTTGCAAAGCATACTCAAGCCAGACAATCCTCCTTCATGCATGTTTTGATGCCATTAGATCTTTTATGAAGTCAACATGTGCTGAAACATTGCTTTCACCATCGATCGAAGTGGTGGATAATTTATTTTTTTGCTTGGGGCTTTGGTGAGAGCCCATGAGGCTCCATGACCCAATATGGTAGGGTGGAGAGAAGGCCTTCTTTTGTTGTCTTCATACTACATTCTGCCACATGCACAAGGTATGCATCTATTATAAATTATAAAACTCTTGATATTTCTTGATTTAGATATTGTCTACCATTGACAGATATTCACTGCAATAAACTTCACATTTTTCTGTCATTTTTGCAAAGCATACTCCAGCCATAATGGGGATTTTGATGAAGTAATATGTTATAAACAATCTTTGATGCAAAATTAGTCACAATGGTTAAATAAACAATTAGATCCTCATATACTCTACATTAAGTGTAATAAGGAACATTGATTTCACCATTGATCAGACTGGTGGATGATGTATGTTCTTGCTTGGGGGTTTGGTGAGAGCCCATGAGGTTCCATGACCCAATATGGTAGGGTGGAGAGCAAGCCTCATTTTGTTGTGTTTCATTTTATATTTCCTATGTGTAGATCTCTATATTCCTAACATACGATTCAAACAAGATTTATCTGTTTTATAGGTTGTACATTAAATGTAATAGTAAACATTTCTTTCAGCATTGATTACCTTGAGACAATTTCCTTTATTTTTAAATCTTTCACCCAAATTTTTTTACACGTAATCTCTTGAGATATATTCCAATTGCATGAAAATCACATTACCAAATAAAATGAAAAAATATAGTACATAATTTTTGTAGCAATCTACTTTTTAATTGACATCGACTTATGCAAATATACTTATTTGATATTTGTATGTCCTATTGCAAATCAATAATATTCTAAGATTTCATATACTTATATTATCCTTTTGACATAACCTACATGTATTAGTAGCTTTATCTATTCAATTTTAGTTATTGGTATCCTAAAGGGTTATTAATGATTCCATAAGGATTCTTAAATGTGCTCACTTCATCTCTCTTTGTTTGTATAAATCTTGTTTGAATCTCCTATAACATACATACATATCTACGCATAGGGGTAATGAGATGAAACACAACAAAATCAATGTTGCAAATAACACTTACAATATAGCTCATCATTTGCTATGTGCAGATATGTAAGCATCCTCTGCTCTCTCTTAGATTGTATCCTTGCCACTTGGACTCCCCTTCGCCTATTAGCTCATCATTGCATGTCACTACACACAACTGCTAGTATACTTGAGTTTCTTTTTTATAAATACATGGATACAAAATATGGCATCATACATAAAGCATTAGGATCAGATTTCATACATAGATATTGAATGTTGGCTAAGTTGGAAATCTAATCTAAATGATTTGAGCTTTCTCTATCAGCTTGCTCCCCTCTATCCTCTACCCCTTCCTCTTCTGACAAATTTTATAGGAATCTTCTTAATGAGAGCTACTGCAGCTTTGTGTACTTGAGAGTAATGCTGGCGATTCTTCTCAAATATCATAGTCAGATTATCTGTTGTTGTAGAAATGATGCCTCAACTGCCAAGCTTTAAAAAATAGGTTCTTCCTTTTTTCTAATTTTTTTCAAATGTAGCCCTAATATCTCATGGTCTCGGCCTTCCATGAGTTTCGTAATACCTTTTCTGCATCAAGATTCAAGCAATGTGCCGAGATAAGGATATATGTGGTAATAGCGGTCATTTTGAATTATGCAGGTGCCAGTTATTTGTTCTAGTTGATTGAGAACTCTATAAAGCAAACAAGCGAGCATCATAATGAATCAAAAGCCAACGAAATTGAACATGGCTATTATTAATTATGTGACAATGGAATAGTTGAGGACCTACACAATGTCAAACTATTTCATCTGCTTCAAATAAACAGAGAAAACAGAAAATAAACACACATAAAAACAACATAACACAAGTTTTAACGTGGTTCACCATAAATGACTGCATCCACCAAGAAAGTAGGGAACAACTCATATTAATCTCCAATAATACAATACATCATGCATAGACTGCACATATATTAATACGCTCATATTTAGCTGTGAACTGAAGAGTTTGAAGGAGACGAAGGATCGAATGACTTTTATATAGAACTTTCCGGCTTCCTTTTGTCTTTTCACGTCTCCTCTATTCTTTTTAAGCGGAGGTTTATTGTTTATATTATTTTATTATGGAAGCGTTTCAATTCCCATTATTGAATATTCCCGAACTTTCCACTCATTTCGGCTATTAGTAATTCCAACATTGTAGGACTTTAGAAACTATTATCTGAATACTTATCGGGCTTCTTCAAAAGTTTCGCAAGGAAAGCTTGTAAGCCTTTTCATCTCACAGTTTATGAATTCTCCAGTGTTCAGCTCCTGCATCGGCATTTTTCATGAAATGATATCTCTTCCATATCAAATCTTTATGCTTTGATGGTGTGCGATCTGCATTTTCAAGTTCTACTTGTACATTTATACATTGCTCAGGAATCGCCATAGTGAATTCTTTTAAAGCTAAGTGACCACTTTTGATGAACGTAATCCACTCTCTCAATCTTTATATTTCGGTGCGTGCTCAGATGATGTTAATTTCTCCTCTGCCTGCCGAGTTTCATTAAAATTTCCAAAGCTCCCAAAGCCTGATTATCTATTTTCTTCATAGTCACTGACTACGCAAGATAATTCGTATCTTCAGCAATTGAATTGCTAAGGTGTCTGTTGCTGAGTGGGAGAGAGAGAAACTTTGATAAGGTCCCATTTGCATATAGTATGTCAATGACCTCTGATTTCAAGAATAATATTCTCCAGCTCCAATTTTAGAGAATGTCGTTCACTCTGAAGCATCTTTCCTGTGTATCCCATATATGCAGGCTGCATCCATTAAAAGTCTCTTCTTTCCTTAAACATTGTGATTGCAGTTTAGAAGTCTTCACAAATATTATATTTCTGGGTTGTATTTACATCCCAAATTACAAACATTCGGTAACTATGTCGACTTGCAATACTCTGTATAATGTTCATCGTATGTTATGTATTCCAATTATGCTCGGGCCTGAGCGTTTCCTGTTTCGTGTTGATTGCATTACGGCTTTGTATTCTTTGGAGAATCAGTGAATACTTTATATTTTCCCCTTTTCACCGCTTAAGATGGGACGGCGGAGTCTTGAGTGGTTATCATAACCACTGTGGGCGACACTTTTGATGGTTACTCGAACTCGAGAGGGGAGTTTTATATTCTCGCAAATCACCGCCGATAACGCTTTAAAATGCCAAGGCGATCTTTTTGATAGTTAAGAGAACTGGCCCAAATACCGCCCTCGTCACCACAAATAAGCAAAATGCCACTAGCCAACTAAGTGTCTATATGAAAACTTCAAACATTCTGATTGCATTATAATTCGAGATCATTCAGCTACCTTTTATGCACTATGTATTAATCAGGGTCACATGTTCACTTATTACCTTCCTATGACGCCTTTGGTTAGCTGTGGTTGTGATTCACTGTGTAACAAGAATCCATAAAGGAACCTTTTATCTCCTTTCGAAATTGAAGAGCCCACATCTTCTTTTGCTACCTTCACTGTCTTTATTCTGTGTCGAGTCACTGATACAACATGCTACGATGAAGGAGACATAGATCATGCTCAGGTTGTTCTGTGTACAAGTAACAATGCTTGGAGAAAATAGTCGATATGGCACCCTGAACGAGGGTAAAGTTTAAAATTTTCACTAATCCAAACTGGGAGATAACAAAGCTCAAAGAAATAAATCAAAGGAAAACCAAACAAATATGAATGGATAAAAATACCAACTATTTCCTCATCCAAACTGGGTGATAACAAAGCTCAAACAAATAAATCAAAGAAAAATCAAATAAATATGAATGGATAGAAATACCAACTATTTCCTCATCCAAACTGGGAGATAACAAAGCTCAAAGAAATAAATCAAAGGAAAACCAAACAAATATGAATGAATAGAAATACCAACTATTTCCTTTTTCCAGTCCATGAAATTATTGTAGCTTCTGGTTTGTTTGCTCTCAATTCCAAACTGTCTGATTTGAATTAAAAGTATCCAAATTGAAATAGCATGACACTTACAACCTATCATACCAGTTTTGCCAACCACGTTCAGTCAGAGACTCCTCTTTTCATCTGCTATTTTTATAGTCACTATAATAATGGAACCATATAAATCACTCTTATTAGCAAAACTTTCTTGCCAATAATATTTAAGAAAAATCATTTGTCCAATCTGTTCTGTAATAAAATGTGCATCTATATTTTAATAATAGACACATATTTGTTAAATA
>VDFB02254166.1:369115-398869 GCA_007258455.2 Sequoia sempervirens | reverse complement strand
CTTCCTTTCATCAACTTATAGTCTATGTTCTTCCAAAACAACCAACCACTTGTAAGTAACACTTGTCATTTAAAACCTCTAAAACATAGCAAACATCTCTAATGAGGGAAAGTTTTTGTGAAGGTGCAAGTGTAGTTATCTATTGTGGAATTTATGTGAAGGTGGTTGGACATTATTTTGTGTTCTTAGCATGGGGCAATGGTTGCAAAAGCACTACAAAATTTTTGGTTGTGATCATTCTTCGCCCATTTTTTGGAGGAATGAATCTTGCATATAACAGTTAAAAATACACTTTATCATTCCAAGAACATGACATAAAATAAATATAGGGATCATTATGTATCAATGGCATTTGCATCTACTATGATATACATACATATCTGTACATAGGAGAAATACATTGTCCACCATTGTGAACAAAGGTGACATCAATATTTTATATAACACTCAAAATATAACTTATCATTCCAAAAATGTACCCATTTTTATCAAAGTTGTTTGCATCTGCTATGAAATACATCCAAATCTGCACATTGCATTGTTCATCACTATGGTCAATGGTTGCAACAATGTTCCAGATAACACTTAAAATACAACTTATCATTGCAAGAATGTGCCAATAGAATAAATGTAGGGATGAGTATGTATCAATGTTCTTTGCATCTACTATGATATACATACATATCTTCACACAGGGGAAATCCATCATCCATCACTTTGATCAATGGTGTCATCACAAAGACTTTTCTATTGCTTTTCAAACCATCCCCCCATGTATAAAAACACAAAACAAGTTATTTTTATTTATGTCCACTCGCTGACAATAATAACAAAGTCAAATACTTAGTCCTCACATCCTTGTTTATTGTAATGGTGCCTATCCCTTTTAGTTGTCATGTGACCCTTTATTTCCCATCTGGTACCTATTGTCTACATATAATTCCAAATACATACATTTTCACACATTTTTTTTATGTCTATATATATCCAAGTAACAGATCCCTACAATTGCATTCAAGGCATGCAATACCTGTATATCTACTTGGAATAAAAAATTGCACTAATATATAGGTATGGTTGAGGGTAGGCCTTGTTTTGTTGTGTTTTATTTTTTATTTCCTATGTGTAGATCTATGTGTTTTTGACATTAAATGTAGAAAATATTCATATGCTTGAAGACCACCTATGGATATATATGTGCAATAGCCTATGATGGTACATGATGCAATATGGTAGAGTGGAGAGTAGGCTTTCTTTTGTAGTGTTTCATTTTATTTTCTGTATGTGTAGATATGTATCTATTTTATTATTTCTTTCAACCTCAAAAAGGAGTTTTTTGAATGATAGACTCTATATTAAGTGTAATTAGGAATATTGATTACACCATTCATCAAAGTGGCAAATGATGTATGTTTTTTCTCGGGGGTTTGGTGAGAGCCCATGATGCTCCATTACCCAATATGGTAGGGTGGAGAGTAGGCCTCATTTTGTTGTGTTCCATTTTATATTTCCTATGTGCACAACTTGATACTTCACTTGAATTGGGTTCTTTAGCATTATGTGTAGATCTATCTTTCTATTTTGTTAGATATTGTAGGGTACATGCCAACAATTATAGTGCACTATGAATCAAGAAAGAGGATTGCCTCCAACAATTGTGTGCATTTCCATCATCATGGAATGTTACTATTCTTTATGGTAACTGTACTACTTCTCTTGTCCCTCTTCATTTCAATGCATATAAATTTTCCACCATTTGTAAATTCACTTCCTTATAGTTTTTTATAGGCAAGATGTAATCGTCATCATACTGCATCACACCATGTGCAAAAGGTATGCCTACATCTTCTTTATTTCATCTCTTCTATTGCAGGTGTATTACATTTTTTTGTTATAAATAATAGAATTGTTTAAATTTCCTAATTTAGATATTGGTTACCAATGATACATGTTCACATCACTAAACTTCACATTTTCCTTGTGTGTACCTATATGTGAGCCAAACCATTTTAGATTGTAACTAGATTCTATTTATATACAAGGTATATAGATCTAACAAATTCTGAATAGCTTTACGATTGCACAATTGCATGGTGTGTGACTTGCAACTACAATCTACGTACATACAAGGTAAGGCTATATATCTTTTATTTCATCGCTTATTTCACAATTGCATGTCAATTTATTAAAAATGTATAGCATTGATTTCATCTCAAACAATTTCTCAGGTGCCAAAGTATTGCTTTCACCATTGACCAAAGTGGTGGAAAATTTATGTTTTTGCTCGGGGGTTTGGTGAGAGCCCACATTGAGGCTCCATGACCTAATATGGTAGGGTGGAGAGCAGGCCTTCTTTTATTGTGTTCATACTACAATCCATTGTGTGCATAAGGTATGCCTACATTTTATTTAATTGATTCCTTCTATTACAACTACATTGCATATTATTTGTTATAAATTATACAACTCTTTTTATTTCCTAATTTAGATATTGTCTACCAATGACACATGTTTATTGCACTAAACTTCACATTATCCTTTCATTTTTGCAAAGCATACTCAAGCCAGACAATCCTCCTTCATGCATGTTTTGATGCCATTAGATCTTTTATGAAGTCAACATGTGCTGAAACATTGCTTTCACCATCGATCGAAGTGGTGGATAATTTATTTTTTTGCTTGGGGCTTTGGTGAGAGCCCATGAGGCTCCATGACCCAATATGGTAGGGTGGAGAGAAGGCCTTCTTTTGTTGTCTTCATACTACATTCTGCCACATGCACAAGGTATGCATCTATTATAAATTATAAAACTCTTGATATTTCCTGATTTAGATATTGTCTACCATTGATAGATATTCACTGCACTAAACTTCACATTTTTCTGTCATTTTTGCAAAGCATACTCCAGCCATAATGGGGATTTTGATGAAGTAATATGTTATAAACAATCTTTGATGCAAAATTAGTCACAATGGTTAAATAAACAATTAGATCCTCATATACTCTACATTAAGTGTAATAAGGAACATTGATTTCACCATTGATCAGACTGGTGGATGATGTATGTTCTTGCTTGGGGGTTTGGTGAGAGCCCATGAGGTTCCATGACCCAATATGGTAGGGTGGAGAGCAAGCCTCATTTTGTTGTGTTTCATTTTATATTTCCTATGTGTAGATCTCTATATTCCTAACATACGATTCAAACAAGATTTATCTGTTTTATAGGTTGTACATTAAATGTAATAGTAAACATTTCTTTCAGCATTGATTACCTTGAGACAATTTCCTTTATTTTTAAATCTTTCACCCAAATTTTTTTACACGTAATCTCTTGAGATATATTCCAATTGCATGAAAATCACATTACCAAATAAAATGAAAAAATATAGTACATAATTTTTGTAGCAATCTACTTTTTAATTGACATCGACTTATGCAAATATACTTATTTGATATTTGTATGTCCTATTGCAAATCAATAATATTCTAAGATTTCATATACTTATATTATCCTTTTGACATAACCTACATGTATTAGTAGCTTTATCTATTCAATTTTAGTTATTGGTATCCTAAAGGGTTATTAATGATTCCATAAGGATTCTTAAATGTGCTCACTTCATCTCTCTTTGTTTGTATAAATCTTGTTTGAATCTCCTATAACATACATACATATCTACGCATAGGGGTAATGAGATGAAACACAACAAAATCAATGTTGCAAATAACACTTACAATATAGCTCATCATTTGCTATGTGCAGATATGTAAGCATCCTCTGCTCTCTCTTAGATTGTATCCTTGCCACTTGGACTCCCCTTCGCCTATTAGCTCATCATTGCATGTCACTACACACAACTGCTAGTATACTTGAGTTTCTTTTTTATAAATACATGGATACAAAATATGGCATCATACATAAAGCATTAGGATCAGATTTCATACATAGATATTGAATGTTGGCTAAGTTGGAAATCTAATCTAAATGATTTGAGCTTTCTCTATCAGCTTGCTCCCCTCTATCCTCTACCCCTTCCTCTTCTGACAAATTTTATAGGAATCTTCTTAATGAGAGCTACTGCAGCTTTGTGTACTTGAGAGTAATGCTGGCGATTCTTCTCAAATATCATAGTCAGATTATCTGTTGTTGTAGAAATGATGCCTCAACTGCCAAGCTTTAAAAAATAGGTTCTTCCTTTTTTCTAATTTTTTTCAAATGTAGCCCTAATATCTCATGGTCTCGGCCTTCCATGAGTTTCGTAATACCTTTTCTGCATCAAGATTCAAGCAATGTGCCGAGATAAGGATATATGTGGTAATAGCGGTCATTTTGAATTATGCAGGTGCCAGTTATTTGTTCTAGTTGATTGAGAACTCTATAAAGCAAACAAGCGAGCATCATAATGAATCAAAAGCCAACGAAATTGAACATGGCTATTATTAATTATGTGACAATGGAATAGTTGAGGACCTACACAATGTCAAACTATTTCATCTGCTTCAAATAAACAGAGAAAACAGAAAATAAACACACATAAAAACAACATAACACAAGTTTTAACGTGGTTCACCATAAATGACTGCATCCACCAAGAAAGTAGGGAACAACTCATATTAATCTCCAATAATACAATACATCATGCATAGACTGCACATATATTAATACGCTCATATTTAGCTGTGAACTGAAGAGTTTGAAGGAGACGAAGGATCGAATGACTTTTATATAGAACTTTCCGGCTTCCTTTTGTCTTTTCACGTCTCCTCTATTCTTTTTAAGCGGAGGTTTATTGTTTATATTATTTTATTATGGAAGCGTTTCAATTCCCATTATTGAATATTCCCGAACTTTCCACTCATTTCGGCTATTAGTAATTCCAACATTGTAGGACTTTAGAAACTATTATCTGAATACTTATCGGGCTTCTTCAAAAGTTTCGCAAGGAAAGCTTGTAAGCCTTTTCATCTCACAGTTTATGAATTCTCCAGTGTTCAGCTCCTGCATCGGCATTTTTCATGAAATGATATCTCTTCCATATCAAATCTTTATGCTTTGATGGTGTGCGATCTGCATTTTCAAGTTCTACTTGTACATTTATACATTGCTCAGGAATCGCCATAGTGAATTCTTTTAAAGCTAAGTGACCACTTTTGATGAACGTAATCCACTCTCTCAATCTTTATATTTCGGTGCGTGCTCAGATGATGTTAATTTCTCCTCTGCCTGCCGAGTTTCATTAAAATTTCCAAAGCTCCCAAAGCCTGATTATCTATTTTCTTCATAGTCACTGACTACGCAAGATAATTCGTATCTTCAGCAATTGAATTGCTAAGGTGTCTGTTGCTGAGTGGGAGAGAGAGAAACTTTGATAAGGTCCCATTTGCATATAGTATGTCAATGACCTCTGATTTCAAGAATAATATTCTCCAGCTCCAATTTTAGAGAATGTCGTTCACTCTGAAGCATCTTTCCTGTGTATCCCATATATGCAGGCTGCATCCATTAAAAGTCTCTTCTTTCCTTAAACATTGTGATTGCAGTTTAGAAGTCTTCACAAATATTATATTTCTGGGTTGTATTTACATCCCAAATTACAAACATTCGGTAACTATGTCGACTTGCAATACTCTGTATAATGTTCATCGTATGTTATGTATTCCAATTATGCTCGGGCCTGAGCGTTTCCTGTTTCGTGTTGATTGCATTACGGCTTTGTATTCTTTGGAGAATCAGTGAATACTTTATATTTTCCCCTTTTCACCGCTTAAGATGGGACGGCGGAGTCTTGAGTGGTTATCATAACCACTGTGGGCGACACTTTTGATGGTTACTCGAACTCGAGAGGGGAGTTTTATATTCTCGCAAATCACCGCCGATAACGCTTTAAAATGCCAAGGCGATCTTTTTGATAGTTAAGAGAACTGGCCCAAATACCGCCCTCGTCACCACAAATAAGCAAAATGCCACTAGCCAACTAAGTGTCTATATGAAAACTTCAAACATTCTGATTGCATTATAATTCGAGATCATTCAGCTACCTTTTATGCACTATGTATTAATCAGGGTCACATGTTCACTTATTACCTTCCTATGACGCCTTTGGTTAGCTGTGGTTGTGATTCACTGTGTAACAAGAATCCATAAAGGAACCTTTTATCTCCTTTCGAAATTGAAGAGCCCACATCTTCTTTTGCTACCTTCACTGTCTTTATTCTGTGTCGAGTCACTGATACAACATGCTACGATGAAGGAGACATAGATCATGCTCGGGTTGTTCTGTGTACAAGTAACAATGCATGGATGAAATAGTCGATATGGCACCCTGAACGAGGGTAAAGTTTAAAATTTTCACTAATCCAAACTGGGAGATATCAAAGCTCAAAGAAATAAATCAAAGGAAACCAAACAAATATGAATGGATAAAAATACCAACTATTACCTCATCCAAACTGGGAGATAACAAAGCTCAGAGAAATAAATCAAAGGAAAACCAAACAAATTTTGAATGGATAGAAATACCAACTATTTCCTCATCCAAACTGGGAGATAACAAAGCTCAAAGAAATAAATCAAAGGAAAACGGAGATAACAAAGCTCAAAGAAATAAATCAAAAGAAAACAAACAAATATGAATGAATAGAAATACCAACTATTTCCTTTTGCCAGTGCATGAAATTATTGTAGCTTCTGGTTTGTTTGCTCTCAATTCCAAACTGTCTGATTTGAATTAAAAGTATCCAAATTGAAATAGCATGACACAACCTATCATACCAGTTTTGCCAACCACGTTCAGTCGGAGACTCCTCTTTTCATCTGCTATTTTTATAGTCACTATAATAATGGAACCGTATTCCAATAATATTTAACAAAAATCATTTGTCCAATCTGTTTTGTAATAAAATGTGCATCTATACTTTAATAATAGATATATATTTGTTAAATAGAAAAAAAATTAAACACTCATTTGTTAAATAGTAAAAACATAATTGATTTGTATTATTTGTGGATTCGATTGTGTCCAGCATAAAATACACTTGACACAATCGAATCCACAAATAATACAAATCTAGGATATAGATTGTAGAAACGTACTATCATTTAAAAACATAATTATTAATAACTAATTAAAAAACAGGCCTTGCCTATAGTTCTCTTCGCGGCAATTAATAAATAAAACTAATTGTAAGTTCTTTTAAAGTCTTTTATGAAAAATTCTAATTATTATTATAAATATTGATAAATTCTTAAAATGATTTTTCCAATTTGTTAATAAATTCTCATTTTACCACTAAAATTCTAAAAATGTGGACAAAGAGGTAGGACAGCTTATGGGAAACAATAAAACTTAAAAAATAACAAACAAAGAAACCACGTGTTATTAATTAGATGAAACTATTTAAGAGATTACTAACGTTATTAAATTGATTTTTTTTTTCTTCATAAAATTGAGTAAAAATTCGTAGCATTCCTTTTGTTCTAACACTGATTTGTTGGGTATACATATTATCATGGACATTTCTTAGAAAATGTTGAGTGCCTGTTCTTTTCTAACATTGCAGGTGAACATGTCCTTCCTTTCAACCCATATGAATTCTTGAAGGTTTACCCAAATTAATTTATCCATGTTAATAACAAATTTGTGTTAATATGTATGATTTTTTTTTATAAATGTGAAGAAATATTTTCTTCACTATTTTAATTCAATATATATGGTTACGCATTCTAATAGGGATTCTAAGATAATTATTGTAATTCTAAGTAATAAAATTATAAAATCAAATGTACATTTAAAATTATAATAATGCTTGTAAATGTTTCACTATTAACTTAGTTCAAAAACTATATCTTAAATTTTGAAAATTAATAAAATAAAATAAATTTTATTTATTTTTTCATGATTATTAAAAAATGAATAGTTGAGAAAAATATTGCAATCTAAGATTAGATTAACATTGAAATGATTCTTAAACAAACTAATTAGAACTTCTTATAATATTATTTAACCAAAATCACTTACTACTATCTTATATATTATACTTAAGTCACTCCTTAATATTAGTTAGTAGAAATATGTGATATTTTCAAATTTATTCCTTTACTCTTATTTATGAAAAAATAAAATATACTTTTCAATTGTAACTACATGATTGATTTTACAACACAAAATTTATTTATAAATATTTAGCAAAACTATACTAATTTTCATGAAAAGTTTAAAAAATTTACTGTCTAATTTTTAAATTTAATTTAACTATATTATATGAAAAACTTATTGTTATATATTGGAATGAAATTGTGTAAGATTTATTTATTTTTTAATAAATTATTATAATATTTAACAAAATTAATTGCAAAATATTAGAAAGTATTGGAATGAAATTTTGTAAGATTTATTTATTTTTTAATAAATTATTATAATATTTAACAAAATTAATTGCAAAATATTATAAAGTTGTAACAGTATTTTAACATTGATCATGTTATATGTTTTTAAAAGGACTCAAATAGTTTTGCAGATAAAATTTGAAAGGAAATAAAAGGAAGGATAATTCTTAAAAAAAATCAGTTATCATTGATAATTAATTAGAAAATCCTAAAATATTAGATACTTTCTTGATTATTCTTAGTTCTAAACTTCATTTAACTCTTATCTTTATTTTATTTATCTTTCAATCCTCAATAATATAGAAGTAAAAATTAGCTAATTAAATTTTAAACTATGCAATGTCAAATTCACTAATTGAATTTATGTATGTCCAAATTAATAATTAACAATATTATTTTCATTGCAATACTATAATATATATTTGATAAAATATAAATATATAATTTTTTATTTAAAAAATATTGAAATTAATAAATAATCATCTTAATCTTTCTATTTTAGAAAAACGCAATATAAGAATTAACTATTCAAATTATAATATTAGATGATATACAATTAAAATGACCTCGAGTGACTAGGAAGCCATAGTATTATTGATCAAGCCAGTACATGTTGAGCGCCCGTGTTTAGAGGTCCTATTTATATCTGCAATATCAATCTGACTTATCAGCATAGAAAATGAAGAACAATATCAAATTTCTATGACTACAAGGGGATTAAAAAAGAAAACTTTATACATACAGCTGAAAATTTCGTACAAACAAGGATAGCCATATGGATGGCAACAATGTGATCTTTACGCATCTCTTTTTCTTTTGACTGGTGACGTTGGACTTGGATAAAGAAGATGTCATCATGGCAGATGGGGAGATGGACGAGGAAGATGTGATCCTCTTTCTTGTTCTTCTTCATTAGCCATCTCTACATCTTCCATCACCTCATCCATCTGCGCATATACACGAAGACATGTTCCTCCTACCATAGAGTCATCTTTCTCCTCCATCTCCGCATCTCCAACGATGATATCTTCCACGCCCATCTGGGCATCTGCATGAAGACATCTTGTTCGTCCAATACCATGTACTTCATTTCAACATCAACCTGAATGTGTGCACCTGTCATAACCACGTCTACATAGTTCACTACCATCTCCATTTCATCTCCATTTCAGCGTCACCAGGGCTAACCTACTTCAGAAGGAAACGAAGCCAAATCGGGATGTAGGAACCTTGAAGAAATTTAAACTATCAGTCCTAATTATCAGCTGTGGCATCCTATCAGCTGCTGTGAATTATCTGTAAATTCCACTTAAGCCTCAAAACCTACTCCGAGAACAAACCGAATGCTACAAATCTTTACTGAATAAAAATCAAAACACAATTTAATTATGTAAGTTCTTCTATCTAATCAATATAAATATAGTAAAACCTTTAATTATTATGTTGAGAGGCCTAACACAACAATGGCAGCATGTCTTATAGCACCTCAGCATAATCTGTGAAAGAAGAACACATGCCAAATTATATATACTTCTTCAAATTAATATAATAGTAATATTTTGAATATTATTAAATGACAATATTATTTTTTTTAAAGCAAGTTTCCATTATAATAATAGTAATATCTGTAATGTTTCCATATTAATATAATAGTCATATTTATAATATTATTAAATGATAATATCAAATCTTTTGTGAAGCAAGTTTCCATTATGATAATAGTAATCTTTGTCATAAATGATAATATTAATATTAAATGACAATAGTAATATTTGTTAAGTTTCTATTTTAACAAAATAAATCAGTTTTACTTATATTTATCCAAAACATTATTAAAATTGTTAAGTTTCTAATTTGATTGAGTAAATCAATTGTAAATCAGGGAGTTCTCCTCCCTATTATGTTTAATTTGTGCATTCACGTGTTACCCTTTTTTTATGCATTGTGTTATTTTATTGAGGAAGATACAAATAATTATTTATTCATTCTCTATTCTTAATTTTTAATGTTTACAAATATTTCTTTTTTTTTCCAATTCCTCAAAAATGGATTTCTATAGCAAATGTTCTTACTTGAACCCCTCTTTCTCCTACACCAGAAGGCATATGAGAAAGAGGGGGGTTCAAATGTGCAGGTACATTAAGGGCCAAGGAGTGAGTGACTAAAGAAAGGTTTATGTTTAGGCAAATGATATATGTGGACAAGTTCTTTATGAAAATTTGTACATCAACATGCTATTGTTATTCAATGGATGTTTGATTCTTCTAATTTGTATGACAATTACTCAATGTAAAATCTCTAATAAATTGTACTCAAAATTATATTAATGAAGGAACAAATAGTTTTCTTAGCACTCAATTTCAGTCCTATTTCTCATTATTTCAACTAGACTTAGGGGTCCATTTCCCCTTATTAAATGTTGGTTTTCTTTTCAATGTTGATGGGTGGTCCCTTGTTTTTAATGTATTGCAGAAAGTGAATGTGTGCAACTACATGTGTGGTGTGTTGGTTTTCTCTTCTATGTTGATGGATGATCCCCTGTTTTTATGTACTCTAGAAAGTGAACATGTTTCTAAATTTATTTATTTAAAATGTACAAAATATTTCTAAATGTTAAATTAATACACAAAAAAAATTCTTAAATTTAAAAAATTAAGTATAAAAGAATTAGAGAGCTTCTATATATATATATATATATTGATGTAATTGTGAGATATTTTTTTATTAATAAAATAAAAAATAAAACTATAAAAGAAATGGAAAACAATAGTTCTTTTAGAAAATTTTAAATTAATGTATTTAAAATTATAAAATATAATAGAAAGGTATTATCCTAAACTTTATAGCACACATACAAATATGTTTCTAAATTAAATTATATGAAATATAACAAAATTCAAAATATATTTCGAAAGAAATATTATAAGTTTAAGGCTTTACTGAATATTTGATTCTACAAATACATAGAAACTTAAATACATAATTTAATATGACTTTCTATAATAAGAGTAAATCTAAAATGATTTAAATTTACAAAATTAAATACAATAAATTTATTACTACACAAAAATAAATTTTTAATTTAAAATAATAATGTAATTAAGAATTACATTTACACTTTATCATATAATTTCAAAATAATCTACAACATTATTATTTTTAATGTATTTATTATCATTTTTAAAAAAAATTTATTGCAAATAATAATCCTAAGGTGAATATTATTAATTGGAATATATGTATTTTAAATAATAATAATTAAGAATTACATTTACACTTAACTTTATCATATAATTTTTTTTTAAAAATATAACATTATTATTATTTGTATGTATTATCATTTTTTATATTATTTATTTTTAATTATGATTTGGTGTTTTTAAATTATTTATTAATGAAAGGATTGAGGGGTAAATGACAGTAATAAGTTTTATTGAGTCAACCCTAAACTTATTCTTAACTCTAAAATCATAAGCATAACTCACACCCTAATCTTAACCTTAACCCTAACCATAAACCTATCCCTAATACTCACCTAAATAGTAAACCCTAAAGAATCATAATTTCACCTAGCCATAATATCATAAATTTAACCTATTTCTAACTCAAATTCTAACCCTAATAATTATTCCTAAATCGTAATCCTAACCCTAAACCTATCTCTAAGCCTAACCATAACTGTAACACTAACTATAACTATAAACATATCCTTAAATCATAAATCATAATCATAACCATAACCTTTTCCTAACCCTAACCCTAACCATAAACCAAAACCATAACCCTAACCAAAAATTGTAACCTTAAACCTAACCCTGATTGAAACATAATCAAACCTTAACCTACCCTAATTGAACCCTAAATATAATTAAACCCTAATCATAACTATAACCAATATAATCCTAATTTAATCCTATCCCTAACTTTAATGCTAACCCTAACACTAACCCTAACACTAACCAAGACACTAACCCTAATGTATTATTAGGCCCTAACATATTATTAACCCTTAAGATATTATTAATAAGTCTAATTGAACCCAAACCATATCTATGATGTTCAACCTAACACTAACCCCAAATCAAACCCTAACCCTAACCCCAACCATTATCCTAAACCTAATTTTTACCCTAAATTAACCCTAACCCTAATATTAAAGAAATTTTTTACTCTAAATGAACCCTAACCCTAACCCTAATTGAACATATATGTCCATTCACCTTTAACATCATAAAAAACTAAACTGAAATGCATGTTGCATTTGATAATTTTGGATATTTTACATTTTCTATTAGGAAATTTTTCTTCATAGATATAGGAAGGTTGTTGGAGAAACAAAAATAAATAAATAAACTAAACCATGGGATAATAACTTGACCTTCAAGAGTAAGTTGTACCTTTGTGAAGCTGAAATAACATACAATTAATATTGATTTAATCTTACAAGCAAATCATGTCCCATGGAGAGCATTATGTGCACCTACCACAAATGTTGCACTGTCAGGACACAAGTATATGTGACTAGCATCCACAAGGAAAATGTTGTGGATGCTAAATCTACAAATGGCCAAAATACACACAAAGCATTATTATTATATATTTTCCTTGTGGATGCTGAATCTACAAATGGCTAAAATCCTAACACACAAAGCATGATTATTATTTTAAAACTAAAATCCTAACACACAAAGCATGATTAGTATTTTAAAACAAAGCAAACAGTCAACATCCCTATGAAATAACTCAACATGCCTCATAATGCAATCAAAACAACACAGGATTAGATAAACTAATTGAAAGCATACAATAAAACATGAAGTAAATCATATCTCATAGTGGATTGGTGCTTTTGTGGAAAGAATCCCTTCCCCAATCCTTGATAAGTTCTTGATGATGGAGATGTGTGATTCTTGAATATAGTGCAAATACTCAAGGTGTGGATGATCCAATGCAAAGGATGAGTTCTCTATTTATAGGAGAGAATGGTGGAGAGACATGTAAAATGGGTGAATGTGGGACTAAAGATTCAACCAATAGGAAGGAGCCACTTGTCACCTTGTGAATGGATGGAGGATGTGCAAGTTTTGGTCAATGTGCAGATAAATGAGATTAGTTGGCCTTTTCAAATTCAAATTTGGCTTGTTGGAGGAAGAAAAAGGGACTTAAATGCCAAGTGGGGGACATTTAAGAGGAAAGTTAATGCCATGTTGGAAGGGACAAGTCAACTTGTTTTGAAATTCAAACTTGAGGGAATATTCTCCAAAGATGCCTTGTTGAGGAAAATGAGGATTTTATAAATGAATTAAAATGCTTTATTTTTGCAAGTGGGAAAATATAGAGAACGTTACATGAGTTAAATTAAATTAATCAGGATTAGATTAATTTAGTGAGGGATTTAGGTGATTTGACCTTTTTGCTTTAGATTTAAAGATTAAACTAAATCAAAAAGGAGATGAAAGATGTTTTTAGATTTAATTAAATAAAGATTTGATTTATTTAATCAAAGATGGATAATGATAGGCTTAAATTAAATAAAGTTGATTTATTCAATTTAAATAGATGAATTTAGAGATAAATCAAATAGACTCAATTTATTTGATGAATGGTTTTATTGAACTTGATTAAATGCATGATGTTAATTTTGCATGTCTACATTTTGCCCCTCTTTGAAGCATTGTACTTCCTGCATTGGTTCAAAGAATAAACCTATCATGATCAAAATTTAAAAAAATTATGATTTATTCAGATGCCATAGTGGAAAGAAGTACACTGGTACATTACACCCTTGAGAGATCAAGCAAAAAGATTCAATTTGAGGTTCGATCTCACGATAAAGAGGTTCAAAATGGATGGTTATGATGATGATCCAAATGAGATGGTTTTAAGATGCTTAGAATAACCAATATATATTATCCTAAACAACTTAAATGATAATGCAATCCATGTGAGATGGATGATGTGATAATGCCTATATAATTATGCAATGGATGTTTTATGCAAATCTATGATTTTATAAGATTCTTAGACTAACATATCTATATTATGATGATGAACATGCATATGGGATGATGTGCAAAATGCTGATGGTTTGTGGATGTAGGATGGATGCACTGGCGATGATGATAGCATGTTAGTGTGGAGAGAAGAAGAAATGATGACAAGAGGATCCAACAATTCCATGATCGGTCGAGACTTTATTAGATATGATGATTATAATAGATGATGATTTTCTTATCAAGAATTGGGACTTTAAAAGGGCTACTTACCTTATGTTTGATAACAAACATAGATATGATGCATCAAGGTATAAAGAACTAGAATGGCATTGTACCTAGTGCGATGGAATTTGACCCGAAAAATAGATAGGAGTTTTCTTATTCACACCTGACATACAAAAACCTTGCTAGGATGCACTTTAGAACTTTCAAACATCTCGGACCAAAACATGGAAAGGCATAACCTATCAATGTAATAGTCAACAAGCTGCTCCAAAACACCCTCCATACATATGTAACAAAGCAAGTATTTGCCAAGTTATATTACAAGAACATCCAACAAGCATAGTAGACAAAAGATAATGATTATTGCCCCATTCCTATCTCTCTAAATCTATTTGTTTGGATATCATCGAGAGGTTATTGGAATGAGCATAAAGAGATAAGTCAAAAGACAAAGGCAAAGTAAGAAAAAAAGTTGATGTTCTTCAATACCACTAACAAAAAGGAAATATGTTTTTAACGATAAGAATTGAAACTATTGCCAAAAGATAATGCCCATTGTAGAAAGGATACATCCTAGGACATGTTAGTGGATGGCGGCACATCATTTCATTTATCCAAAGTGTTCTTTCTGAGAAATAATACCCATTGTAGGAAGGATACATCCTAGGACATTATTTTATTAGATGATAGAAATATGATTGATTGGATGATAGGCTATTGACACAAAGAGTTGACCAACTTGTTTACGTATTGACTTAAACCTAAGACTTGACACTTTGAGTTTTCACTTTTTCACCTGCTAGACTTGTTTCCAACTTTTTCACCAATGGTTGAGGACGATAATTGTTTATTATGAGTGATGTTTATTGTGGGTGAGATCAAGATGAGATAGATGGATTTTTTCAAATATTTGGATGTTTTTGGAGTTTTGCAATGTTTTGAGGTTGTTTCTTGTATTTTTTAATATTTTCAAATGTTTTGATTTTTTGATTTTCTAAATGTTTTTGTCTTTTCTAATATTTTATGAATGTTTTTTTGGATTTTGGTGTTTTTTGAATGTTTTTGTGTTTTTAAATGTTTTGTGAATGTTTTTGGATTTTGATATATTTTTTTAATGTTTTTAGATTTTTTTTTTATTTTTTTTTATGTTTTTGGATTTTTCTCATGATTTTGATGATTTGGATATGGATATGTGTGATGATATCAGTGCTCTATTTAGGATTTTGTTGAAAACTAGGGTTGATTGGTTTGATTGATGAATTGATTATGATAACATTATTGAGGATACACAACAACACAAGGATAGTGTTAAGAAACACTAGGATTGGGATGTATATCCCAAGATGATGACAAATTGATTAGATTTGATTGATCAAGACTGATGATGATAACATTTTTGAGGATGCACAACAATGCAAGGATAGTGTTAAGCAACACAAGGATATCCCGAGATGATGATTTTTTTGATTGGATTTGACCAATCAAGATTTTGAAGCTTGGTTTGAAACAAAAGATGTTTTGAATGATTTGATGTGACATTTGAAGTGAAAATTAGATGCGGCTAATATTGATTGTTTGGATTGATGTTCAATGAAAGATGAATATGAATTTCTTCTCATCAAAATATACCATGGGCTAGTGATTTGGCTTTTGGCTCACAAACGCTTTGACCAATTTGGTTTCACATTTGCGAATGTTTGGATCGCCACATAAGTTGGAGGATACAAATCAAGATTTATTCTTGAAGCAAGATGTAAATATCTACCCCATGTGTCTAGCAATGTATGGAATTTCATGGATGGATGCTTGGATAAGCGTGTGGATGGATGGCTATGGAAAGCATGCAAAGGATGTTAAGGATTATCTTGCGATAACATAAGGTGTTTGAATAAAGAATGATCATTTGGATGATGCTTTATGGCTCAGATAACGTTGGGATAGGATAGGATCAATGAAAATGACTCATGTCAAAATGTTTACCATAAGTAGGTGTAAAGTGTACACCAAACTTTCATCAAGATCAAGATAACATGGATGATGGATGCAGATGGAGGAAAATGGATTGCATAAATGGATTTATTATGGCTGAGATGGATGGAATTCTAGATTTATTATAGATGGGATGAGATGCTTTCACTTGAAATAGTGCACGTAGATGCTCAATTCTACACATGCGCTTGTTTACCAATTTTTCATCATGGTACCTATCCAGAGTGTTGCCTTTGCGGTTTTCACTAGAGGATGATTTTTTTCTTTACTGTTTTCAATCCTTTTTCTATTTTTTTTGTATTTTCATATTTTTTGATTTTTTTTAAAAATTTCTGAAAGATTTTAAGCTCATGCTGAATCACAAGGGTTTGGTGATGTAGATGCCCCTTGTAGACACGTAAAATTGACATCATGCATAATCATATTTGCTTGTCAATTAAATAAACCAAGTTTAATTGATTAATCTCCTAAGGTCATCCATTTAAATTGAATAAATTAACTTAATTTAATTTAAGCCTAACAACATCCTCTTTGATTAAATAAATCAAATATTTATTTAATCAAGTCTGAAATCACCTTTCACCCCCCTTTGATTTAGTTAAATCCCTAAATCTAAGTCAAATGGATCAAAACCCCTGATCCTCATCTTAATTAATCAAATCCATGATTAATGCTAATCCTAATCACCCATCACATCCTCTAGCTTTTCCCATTTGCATAAATAAATCAATTTATTGACTTATTAACTCATCATTTTCTTTCAACTTGGCATAAAAAGACAATATTCTTCCAAATTTGAATCTCCCCCCAAGTTGACATGTACATCCAACAAAGCATTTAAGAGGTCTTACATGTGTTTTGCAAAGGTCAAAATTGGCATTTAACATATCATGTCATCAAATTCAAATTTCAAATCTCCCCCTCTTTGGAACATTGACCAAAATGTGCTCATTCCTCAACCTCTCACATTTGGACAAGTGGCATCTTTCCCATTGGTTGGTTTTAGTCCCACATCCTCCATGTTTGGCATTCTTTTATCCTTCTTGATTATAAATAGAGATCTTCTCTATTGTATCACTCCTCCACAATCTTAGTATCTCTCTCCAAAACTTCACAATCTTCATAGCATTTTCATATCATTTTCATCATGGAGCTTAGCAAAGAATTTGGAAAGGGCATCTTTCCACATCAAAGAAGCACCAATCCACTATGAGATAGAGTTTGCATCATGTTTTCATATGATTTTGCTTGGTTTCATTTTTTATTTTGTTTGCAATATGAAACATGTTAGATTATTTCATAGAGATGTTTGAATATATGCTTTGTTTTATCCAATAACCATGTTAAAGTGTGTGTTAGGTTTTTTAGAAATTTGCAGATTTCACCATCTATAGAATGGCGCTAGAAGGAGGGATAATTTGAATGCATTCAATAGGAAAGATAAATCATTATTTTTGTATGCATTTGATTGGAATCTTTTTTATTTTGATACGAAAAAAAAAATCTTTGTTGTTGTTTGTGTATTAGTGATGAAACTGCCATTTTATCAAAATGTAGTTGAGAAAGAAGTATTTTGAAAATGTGATGAGAGTGTAGATTTATATAGTATATGACACTTTGAAGATTTTATCTAAGTTTCCAAACACTTAGACTCGACTTTAACTATTTTAGCCCATTACTTAAGATTTTCCATTTGAATTTGAGTCAAGTTAGAATGATAAAGACCTTTTTTTTTGTGTTGATCTAATTGATGATATTCTAAAATCTTTTTTAATCTTATTTTACATATATTGGTTGCAAAAAATCCTTTACTTGCTGTGTCATATACCTGCCAGTTGCATTAATTTTAATGTCCTTTAAATAGCTTTGGGTGCATTTTTTTTCTTTTCTTGCCAATTATATTTTGCATGGAAGTTTAAAAAAGAAATAAGCCTTTCAAAAAAATCCATTAATGTGTACCCCTGGAAGACCACATTTTTTTGAATGAATTATGTCACACGCCTTCACATTCTCCCATCCTCTATGGTGTTATCATCATGTCCAGTGATCTATTCTGACTATATAATTGAAATCAGTGTTACAGCTGTGTTTGTCTCTGGCTGATTATCTGAAGTAGATCTATGAGCATCTTTTCTAGCACTCTATTTGATTCTCTTTCATGACCACATCTTGATGCCTAGATGTATTTTCTACAACTAGTGCATTAACTTTCGATTGATTGGATTGGAGATAAATGAAAGTCTCTGGTTATTTAATTATCACGCATTTTCAATGCATTGATTGTCATTGAGATAAGAGGAAGAGATCATTTTATTTTATGCTTGTGTGGCCCTACATGTGTTTGATGTCATTTTAAGTACCCATAATTAAAACTTGTGGTGCCATAATTGTGTTTCTCTTTAACATATACGTGCCATAACTATGTTTCTCTTAGAATGGTTGTAGGGAGTAAGGTTGTAGCGGCGACGCTCTAACACGATACTACTTGCCTAGAGTTCTTCTTTGCAACTGATAGATGCAAAAAAATTGCTTCTAGAGGTGGATTTATTGCATGGTCAAAGTCTACCATAAATGCATTGAATGAATCATCACGAAAAGACATCTTAGATGAAGGTTCCATCTCAGATTCTTGTAGCTGGGAGATATGTCAAAATAAGGAGCCATCACAGTCTAGCAACGACTCCAACCACCACTTCAAATCCTCTGCCATGCATTTGCTCAAAATTTCATGTCAAATAGTAACGTACCTTGTTGAGGTGCCATATCAAACTCTACGTGCCTTGTTTTCTTTATTTTTGGTGGCTGCATAGTCTTGCAATAAGTTATTTGTTCTATTATGTGGTCATAAATGATTATGTGCTAGAGGGTTTGGCGTAGATGTTTGTCTTTCTTTTAATTTATATGGTATTTACATTAAAGTTGCATAATACGTGGGGAACACATTAAGGATATCAACTACTACAAAACGTCCTCTGCTGCATTAAAAGTGATAGTAAAGTTTTAGTATCATTTCAAATAAACTTTTCTCAACATACAAACATAAGATTGAAGAATCATGTGGCTTACATATACACTAGTTTGACTGTCATTAGACTCTTTTCCTTATTGTAGGCCATTAGTTTATCATACCATTTATTGCTCCTTTATTCTTGCATAAACACCCTATGCCCCAATTTGATGCCACAATCTTTCCACAAATTCATTTAGTAAATATTTTGCAATTATGAGACCACATCTTTTGGGGGCATTTTGAATCTTAAAGTTGCAGGCGCTTTCTCCCAAGAATTAGAAAACTTGTTTGTAATCTTTCTATGGTGTGTAGGTTATCTCTAGCAATGGTAGTAAATGCCATTATCTATTTTGAGTATTAGACATATTCATTAATACCAGATTCATGGAATAAAGGACAATAGGAAACCTTTGACAATGTCTATTGGTGGAAGGGACTCTCTGATGTAAAATATTTTTATTTTTTTAATCTTGCATCATCCCTTCAAATTCTCTTTATTTTTTTGGATTCTTTTAAAATGAAATTTTCCTTATTCAAAGTACACTTGATCAACAACTCAATAAAATGCTAATATATTTTATGTTATGTGCTTTAAGGTTATGTATGTGGAATATTAATGCAACACTCTTGGGTATCTCACTTTTGGACTGACAACATTAGTTTTTTGAATCAGTATTTAGTATGGTGTATTTGATCTTAAAATAGTAGTGATTTTGAAAAAAAATGATTTTTTGTTTCTACTTTGCATAACAAGTTGGCATCAAGAAACAACAGTGATTTGCGCTCACATGAGAATCAAACAATAATCATATTTGAGTTGGAGAAGTGCTTATCAAAATTTAAAACAAACCATTTTTAAATTCTTAATGAAATAGCCTAGAGCATTCATGTGTTGCTTTTCTTTTATATTTTAGGCCAACTCACTTCAATTTTTGTTTAAAATAAATCACTGATTTGATAATTTCAAAGCTAGATTAAAATCGAACATTAGAAATTGACTAAACTTTAATTTGGGGTTAAAAATCAAATAAACAACTTTCACACTTCGATTTTGGTGCTTAAAAATAATTCATCTTTATTTGGTCTTAAAACGAACAAGTGCTTGATTCATCTGATCTTGTCTTTGGTGCATTTTGAGTATGTATCCTCTCCCTTTGTGCTTCGTGCGATCTTGGGTGCAAGAGAAACACTCAAAATTCATTTTATTGCTTTAAGACACCTTTAAGAGAGGGATTACTATGAGAAACACTCTGATACAAGAAACTCATAAGCAAGTTCTTGCAAGCACATTTACTAGTGGGCTATATCAAAGGGTGTGAAATCATGAGAAATTAGCACCAATCTGTGCCAACAATAGACTGCACCTAATACAACGCCTTAAGTGGCCAAGCAGGTGAGTGTTGGTTTTGGTGTTCACAGTTTTTTGTCATTAAGAACCTTGTTTGTAGTAACCAACCAGTCCATCCAACAAGTTTATCAAAGTGTTGCATTGGAACTTATATTCCAAGAAGTTACTTGCCATGTCTAATCTTAGCTAAAATATAGAGGTTAAGACTTCATTCTTAACATACCTTTATATTTTTCCTTGGTTTCATGTAAAATCATCTCTTCTACTACGAAGGGCATGATGCAAGCAAACCAAGAAAAATGTACCAATTGAGCTAGGATGTTATATTGCTTGTGAGTCAGTTCGAAGACATAGTGCTTGGATCCAAAATATTAAGACAAACATTAAAAAAACCATTCAAATTTCAAACCCTTTAGGAGAAACAAATATCCTTGAACGAATTCACATGCCCTTGCTTACCATTGGGATTCATATCCTTAGAGGTTTCTAGTCATTTGGATTTCATTTGGACCTTGAGGAATGAAAATGGAATTGAGACATAGACATTCAGTTTGAAAACTAAGCAAGAAGAGTGTTTGTGGTAAAACAAAGTCACTAAGCAAAGATAACAAATTGGACCCCACATATGTTCTTGATATCTTTTGATCATATGGTTTTCATGCAAACATTGGCCTTTTGGTTTAAACTACTCTTAGAGAAAAGCATGCTCTTCAATATATTGACAAAGTAAACAAAGTCTCTCTAAGTCTCTTAAGATCAAAATCAAAATTTTCATCCATCTCCTAAACATCAAAAATCAAAATCACCTCACAAAAAATTATTGGAAATCTTCAAAAAATACCTCATGCTAAACTTTAGGCAAATCATTTGAACCAAATAAAAATCATTTCGTTTGATTAGATGTGTGTAGATGAATCCTTCTCCACATATTTATTCAAATTATTGATCCTTGTGAACAAATCTATCCCTTGATAAACATCCAACATCCTGTGGTTTATGAGTTTGCTATCCAAAATCAAAATCAGATCAAATAAAAATCATCTTGTTTGGTTAGTTGTGTCTAGATGAATCCTTCTTTACACATTTAGTCAAATTAGCATCTTGTGGAAAAATTTACTCTAGAACAACATCCAACTTCTTAGAGTTTATGAGTTCACTATCTAAATCAAATGAAACATCAATCCAAGTCCTAAAGTTTAGTATCCTCTTCAAGGTTTCCTAAGAGTTCCAATCATTCACCAATCATCCATCTTTCATATCTCATCACCATCCCTTTGATTCTTAAAATATTAGACTTTCTTTTTTGTACCTAGAGTTTAGATCAATCCAAAGAATTAGAGGTTCACATCCTACATTCTTGAAAATTGATCCTTATTTTACAGTATGAACTAGACCTGAACACAAGATGAACATGGAATATAAACTTGATCCATACATCATGATTAATCCAAGTCAAGTTAACTTTCAAAGCCTTACAATGCCAATTGATTATCAACACTCACATCTATACAATTCATACATGGGATCATTATCTCCTAAAAACCTCGATGGTACAACAAATGTGAGTATGCCCATTCAAAATTTTGGAACACCTTTCGCAATGATAGATTTAAATCCAAGTCCAAACTTACAAATCTATCAACCAAACAATCAATGAATGAATCTTCAAGCGAACAACATCATTCCACAAAATCCATACATACGAAGTACAATTTTACCAAACATGAACATTTCAAATCCACACGTGACAAACTTTGGGATAGATATGCTTGCAAAACATAGAAATGTTGTTCAAAGTCCAAACATCATGATAAAAACTCCATGTATTGACCAAAGTCAAGGTAACACCATGCAAAATCAAAGTTACCTAAATTAAGTCAATGTGATTCCCAACATCAACAATGTTCAATTTCAACCCATAATTCCAAATTTGAACATCATCCCAAGTCATAACATTGTTCAAAATCAATTTATCCACGATCCCATGCAAACACCACAAGTCTACATCCCAAATATACTTGAACAAAAGCCAAATCAAGGGAGTCAAATTCAAAATCAAGATCAAATTTCACTAGAGCAACTTGCTTCACATGCCAAACTGATTGAATTATTGAGCCAAGAGATATCTTCACTCCAAAATCAATACACTCTTCCATTGGTGAATCCATGTCATCAAAGCATTGAGTTCTGTCCGCAACCGCATCAAGAACAAAATCTCCAATGTCAAGAAGTTAGATATCAAGATCAACATCAACTACAAACCCAATTACCCCATCTCAAAGATCAATTACCACATTTCAAAGATCAATCACCACATCTCCAAAATAAATCACCACGAGGTCAAGTACAAATCTGACAAACTAACAAACAAAAATACACACCACTTGGGAGACCAATTGAATCAGTATTGCAACAATTGGTACAAGAAAATCTCATCAAGCTCCCTGTCTATGGGAACTATCAAGAACCCCTAGTTACACCACCAGGGTATAATGAGGAGCAGCATTGTGATTATCATAATACAAAGGGACACACAACATCAAGTTGTATTCAACTCAAAAATATCATCCATGACTTCATTGATCAAAAAATAATAACTATTGGGGACAACGATGAAGATCCAACTACTAATGATAACAATGAAAATCTCTCAGCCATAACTGTTGAGAATAAGGGTCAAGATCAATCCATCACTGAGCACCTTGAAGTTGTGTCTACCTCATCCGAAGATAAAAACAACATACATCAAGAGTCACTTTTTGATCATGATCAAAATCCACCAAAAATACCCAACAATGATCCAATTTGTGAAATGTTAACATCACTTGACCCTATGGTTGAAGACATTCACAATCTCTCTGCCGAAATTATTGAAAACAATGTTTAAAACCTATGCATTAATGAGCACATTGAAGATGTTTCCACCTCATTTGATGACCAACTCACCATACATTAGGAGCCACTTTTTAGTGATCTATTTCAAGGAGTGTCAGAATTATTTGATCCCATTGAAATAATTTACAATCCATCGACCAATGATCTTATTGAAAGTCTCTCTACAGCATCTTATGAGTTAGAGGACATATCTCAATAATTTATCCCAAAGCATGATCAACATCTTTCACCAAGGTCTAGCAATGGTACCTTCCAAGCCATGTTGATCCCCTTTGACCTCATGGTTACAGATACTGAAAGAATCCTCAACTCCACACTTGATCTAAGTCCACTCAAATATCAAGAGGATATTGAACCACTTACCATGACTAATGATGATATACAGGAACCCTTTGAAAGCAATCCATCCTTTGAAACTGACCCATGTCAAGAACTTGATCCAAAGCATGTCAAAAGTGATTCTGAAATCATTCAAGATCAAGAGTTTGTATCTCCAAGCTACTACAATGGTCTAATGGACACTCTCCTATCTATACAAGATGATCATATTCACATAACACATACTCCTCCATCTACCCATGAGATGCTTTCTATGGATGGACACATAGATTATCTTCCTCCAAAATAGGATTTCATTACTCCTAACATTATTACAAAAAAAGAGCAGGTTATTGATTCCTATAGTCAAACTAAGTTGTCAACATTAGGATCAAATATATCTCAAATTCAAACTGAGGAAATCATGTATAAAGATATCCAATATTATCCACTCAAGGAAACATGTCAGAGAGAACAGGATATTTCAGAGTTAGCAGAGTAGCAAATTCTAATAACATCATTTGTGGTAGTCATTTATTAGAGAATGCATTCTAAAAAAGAGCTCTCAAAATAGGAAAAATCAAAGCATGAAGGCAATAGTACTACCATACTAGGGGCAACTATGTCTCAAGCAAATGTCAACATAGGGAGCAAAAAGAGTCCTTATGATGAAACTAGTGTCAATACTACAACCAGGCATGTCATGAATCTTCATCCACCCATCACCCCAATCATGAATTGGAACCAACATCAAAAGAAATATTTGAATCAAAGAAAAAAGAACGTTATCAAAGAAAATGAAACAAAGCATGATGGAAAAATTAAATACACATTGATAACAAAAAATAAAATGAAAGATTATCCTTATCAAACTCCATCGGTCAAAGAAACTATGGGGAAAAATAAAAAAAGGAAAAGTATCCATCAAAGATGTCCACAAAAGCAAAAGAAAGCTTTTCAAATGACATACAAAGTGTATCAAGCATTTGGTCATAATTCCATGCACACTTCCATATCTGCCCATCATTGCTCATCTTCCCAAGTTTGGAGAGTCAAAGGTTCCAAACTGTCAACCAATCCATCTTGTATCCCTAATCACACTCCATCCATGCCTCCACACATGATATCCAATTCTCAAATTGACCAAGTATTGGCAATGACCCTTCATCATAAGGATTATGAAGGCACTCTATTGAGATGTGTGCACAAAGACAAAGTTAACTCCAATATCGACAAAGCAGATCAATAATTTCAAAAGTTATATTGAAGTGCATGTATCTTAGCAAAAAAACTTCTTCAAGCAGGATATCGATGGAACATCATGATAGAAGAATCTACATCGACACCACGAGATGGTTTAGCATGAATTTAAAATCATTCAGAAAAACCAAAAAAATAAAAAAAATATGAAAATCCAAAAAAATTAGAAGGGTTAGATAAAAATTTTCCTCTAGTGAAAACCACTACAATGGTGCTTTGGACATGTTCCATGATGAAAACCTGGCAAACAAGCGTCATGTGTAGAATCAAGCATTTGTGTGGTCCACTTTAGGTGAAAGCATCTCATCCCATCCATAATAAATCCAACATTCCATCCATCTCAGCCATAATAAATCCAGTCATCCATGAACCAGTCATCCAAACCATTTCCATCCATCTTCCACATTATCTTGATCCTGATGAAGTTCAGTGCACACTTTATGCTTGCTTATGGTAAACATCTTGACATGACCCATTTGCATTGATCCTATCCTATGCAACATTATCTAAGCCATGAAGCATTATCCAATTGAGCATACTCTATTCAAACACCTTATCTTATTGCAAGATAATCCTTGGCATCCTTTGTGTGCTTACCACATCCATTCATCCGCACACCTATCCAAGCATCCACCCATGGAAGTCCATACATTGCTAGACACTAGGGGAAGATATGTACATCCTACTTCAAGAATAAATCTTGATCTATATCCTCAAACTTATGTGGTGACCTGATCATTGGCAAATGTGAAATCAAAGTGGTCAAAACATTTGTGACAAAGATTCCAAATCACTAGCCCATGTCACATTTTGACAAGAAGACATTCCTATCACGTTGAGCATCTTTCATCAAACACCAATCCAAACAATCACTATCAGTCACATATAATTTACACTTAAAACATCACATCAAATCATTTGAACAACTTTTGTTCCAAATCAAGATTCATCAATCGTGATCAATCAAATCCAATCAAAAAATCATCATCTCAGGATATCATTGTGTTGCTTAACACTATCCTTGCATTGTTGTGCATCCTCAACAATGTTATCATCATTGATCCTGACCAACCAAATCCTTTCATTATTGTGCATCCTCAACAATGTTATCATCATCAATCCATCAATCCCTCATCATCTTGGGATATCCATCCTAATCCTTGTGTTGCTTAACACTATCCTTTCATTGTCGTGTATCCTCAATAATGTTACCAATCCATCAACCCTAACTTGGTTTTCAACAAAATCGCAAAATAGATCACTGATATCATCACACACCCATATCCAAATCGTGAAATTTATGTGGAAAATCTGAAAACATCATAAAATCATATCAACATCCCAAAAACATCCAAAACATATCAAAATCCAAAAAAAATGCATAAAACAAAAAAAATCAAAAAAATGGTATCTGAACTACATCATCTCTGAGGTTAAACATAGGCAAGGCTAATCTTTGATCAGCCCCTGACACATCGCACCACCAAAAACATTCAAAAACATCAAAATCCAAAAACATTCAAAACACAAAAACAAAAACATTCAAAAAGACAAAAACAAAAACATTAAAAAAACACAAAATCCAAAGACATTCATAAAATCTCAAAAACCCCAAAACATTCAAAAAATCAAAAATCAAAACATTTGTAAAATCTTAAAAATACCAAAAACAACCTCAAAACATTCCAAAAATGTCAAAAAACATCCAAATATTTGAAAAAATCTATCTATCTCATCTCACTTTCACTTGAAATAATCAATCATCCATAATAAACTGATCCTCACCTTCCTCCTTTAGCAACACAAACAAAAACAATCACAACAATCAACAAAAGAAAACTTCAAACACAAAATCAAAATCGAAACAACAAACTTTTAAACGCAAAATCAAACCCTTGATTATTTTCAAACATGTCAATCGACTTTATATCAATAGCTTGTCAAACAACTTATCAGCCCATCATCATCCTATACAATGCATGCCCTAGAATATATCGTTCTGACAATGGGCATCATTTTGGAGATCACTTTGGATTCTAATCCTATCAAAACACATCCCTTTGGCTGGAGGTATGAAGAACATTGACTTGTTTGTTTACTTGATCTTCTCTTCTGATTTATCTTATTGCACTCATTCCAAGGACCTCTCAATGATATCCAAACAAAGGATTTAGAGAGAAATGAATGGTGCATCGATCATTGTCCTTTTGTTTGTTGTGTTTGTTGGACGTTCTTGTAATATAACTTGGTGAATACTTGCTTTGTTAGGTACATCCTAGCAAGGTTTTTGTATGTCATGTGTGAACAAGAATACTCCTATCTATTTGTCAAGTAAAAGTCCATCACACTAGGTACAACACCATCCTAGCTCTTTATACCTTGATGCATCATATCTATATGTGTAATCAAAAATAAGGTAAGTAGCCCTTTTAAAATCTCAATTCTTGATAAGAAAATCATTCATCATCATCTATCTTCATCATCATCTCTAATAAAGTCTCATCAAGTCATGGACTTGTTGGATCCTCTTGTCATCATCTCATTTCTTCTTTCTTCTCTCCGTGCTAACATAACATCACCGATGCACCCATATTGCATCCATTTTGCATCCAAAAATCATTAGCATACATAAATCTCATAATCATACCATATCACATCATCCATCTCATCCATCTCACATACATTATATCATCATTTAAGTTGTTTAGGATAATATAGATTGGTTATTCTAAGCATCTTAAAACCATAGCATTTGCATCATCATCATAACCATCCATATGTCTATCTTGAACCTCTTTATCTTGAGGTCAACCCTCAAATTGAATATTTTTGCTCGATCTCTCAAGGGGGCAATGTACCAGTGTTCTTTCCATTGGGGCATCTGAAAAAATCACAATTTTTTTCAATTTTGATCGTGACAAGTTTATTCTTTGAATCAACGCATCAAGTACATTGCTTCAAAGAGGGACAAATTGTAGACACGTAAAATTGACATCATGCATAATCATATTCACTTGTCAATTAAATAAACCAAGTTTAATTGATTAATCTCCTAAGGTCATCCATTTAAATTGAATAAATTAACTTAATTTAATTTAAGCCTAACAACATCCTCTTTGATTAAATAAATCAAATATTTATTTAATCAAGTCTGAAATCACCTTTCATTCCCCTATGATTTAGTTAAATCCCTAAATCTAGGTCAAATGGGTCAAAACCCCTAATCCTCTTCTTAATCAAATTCATGATTAAAGCTAGTCCTAATCACCCATCACATCCTCTAGCTTTTCCCACTTGCACAAATAAATCAATTTATTTATTTATTAATTCATCATTTTCTTTCAACTTGGCATAAAAAGAGAATATTCTTCCAAATTTTAATCTCTCCCCAAGTTGACATTTACATCCAACAAAGCATTTAAGAGGTCTTACATGTCTTTTGCAAAGGTCAAACTTGGCATTTAACATATCATGTCATCAAATTCAAATTTCAAATCTCCCCCTCTTTGGCACATTGACCAAAATGTGCTCATTCCTCAACCTCTCACATTTGTACAAGTGACATCTTGCCATTGGTTAGCTTTTAGTCCCACATCCTCCATGTTTGAAATTATTTTATCCTTCTTGGCTATAAATAGAGAGCTTCTCTATTGTATCACTCCTCCACAATCTTAGTATCTCTCTCCACAACTTCACAATCTTCATAGCATTTTCATATCATTTTCATCATGGAGCTTAGCAAAGGATTGGGAAAGGGCTTCTTTCCACATCGAAGAAGCACCAATCCACTATGAGATGGAGATTTCATCATGTTTTCATATGATTTTTCTTGGTTTTATTGTTTATTTTGTTTGCAATATGAAACATGTTAGATTATTTCATAGAGATGTTTGAATATATGCTTTGTTTTAACTAGTAACCATGCTAATGTGTGTGTTAGGTTTTTATCAATTTACATATTTCACCATCTACACCCCTATCATAATGTGCCATTGGTATCCTGCTTGAAGAAGTTGCTTTGCTAAGATATGTGCAGTTGAATGCAACTTTTGGGATTCTTGATATGCTTTATCGATACAGAAGTTAACTTTGTATTTGTGTGCACACCGCGATAGAGTTCCTTTAGAATCCTTATAATGAAGGGTCGTTGCCAATACATGGTCAATTTGACAATTGGATATCATGCGTGGAGGAGTGGATGGAGTGTGTTTAGGGATAAAATTTGAATTGGTTGACAGTTTGGAACCTTTAACTCTCCAAAATTGGGAAGATGAGCAATGATGGGTGGATATAGAAGTGTGCATGGAATTAGGACCAACTACTTGAT
>VDFB02254166.1:269825-369015 GCA_007258455.2 Sequoia sempervirens | reverse complement strand
GCCTATATTCATAAATAAAATCAACACAACAAAATAAAATAATTAAAAGTATGGTGCCGACGAAAATGAATGACGAATTTTCAATAAAATTAATTTTCGTTCAACATTTCATATGTTTAAAAATATATGTATATATATATATATATAAATATATACACACACACCCAGGGGTTTGAACATGTCAAGAAAAACAGAGAACAGATAATTACTGTATATATTTAATTTACTGTGCATGTTTGAAATAAAGAGAGAAATGTTTTATAAATATATGTATGGACCAAAATATCACAACCCGGATATCTATTGAACAGAAATTGCCTTTAAACAACTATGCATATAAATGAAACGAAATTACAATTCTACTGTTCATTTCCAGATTGCAAAACAAACCCCTTTTAATAAACAACCACAACCCAAAAACCCCAGAAATTTCATTAATCAAATAACAATTCCCAATTTCTGGTTAAACATTCTTGAATTAAACCATAACCCCAATAGATTTTTCTTTCTACAATTATTTAATTTTCAACCCTAAATATAAATTTCACACACAGAAAGCAATTCCTATTTAACAGAAAATAAACAATTAACAAGAATAGAACCTGGCGTCCTACGCTTGCAGCAAACTGTAGAAGCCTTGCCCCTCTTGCTGCACTATTTCTTTGCTACAAATCTTCCAGCAACAGATCCAAATCTTCCTTCCTCTTCACCAATTTCTCCAAAAACAGAAAAGAACTAAGGGCAGAAAAATGATTGGAAATAGAATTTCTCCAGCATTCGAACAAAATCCCCTCAAACAAAGAGAAACTCTTAATAAATTCCATGCCCAAAAATCCTTTCAATTCCTCTTCCCGTGAATACCAGAGGTCATATTTCAAGAAATAAAATCAAATAATATTTAACCTTAATTTCTTTTGTTACCTTTTTCCATATTTCATTTTTTTATTTTCCCTGTATTTGATTAAAACTAAATAAATTTAAATCCACAAACATGAACTTTTAAATATATATATATATATATTTCTTTCCATAATACTTTATTAACTAATTACTTTCATATTAAACAATTAAAATCAACCATTGTAGGATACAAAATAAATGTAATATTTTTATTACTACTAATATTTATTCATTGCCATATTTAATTATTATTTTATGTCTTTATTTTTATTAATTACTTAATTATTTAATTTACCACATAAAACCATTCACCACTTTAGACAAATCATAAAATCGCAATAACATACAAAGACCAATGCAACTACACAAATGAATGTGACCAACACGCACAAACCAAGAAGGTACAGACTGTTGACACCTTGGAACGGAGTTACTTTTCATGCCACCTTTGTTCAACTTCCTGCCGTTGGGTTGGTTCAATGCTCGCCCAGACCTATCGAAATAGGTGGAATCGAGTCTTATTCCTGCAAGGTCTGCATCCAACAAGGTGATATACAACATATATACATATAATCAATTACAAGGCATCGTGAGAAGGATTCGCAGTGTAGCAGGGCGCTCGCGAACGAGTGATGCTACCTGTCCCCTCATCAAAACATATCATCATATAAAGCATTATAAAATCTACATTAATTTGCATTAATATCATCAATTACTATTTTCTAGTCTACTGAATTCTAGAAAATTTCATCAAACAATCATAACAAAATATCATCATAATAATCATGGCGTCATAAAAGCATATAATCAATAACAGTCTATGCTACTACAACATGATATCAACAGTACCATCCAAATCACAATGTGCCAAACAAAACCACAGAGAATGTCAAAAATCAAACAGTAGCATGAGGGGTATTACATAATTGTATCGTAAATTATTGTTATTGGAAACATGTGGTATCTCTTATACTTTGATGTATTTTTGTCATGTATGGCATGTATGTGTATTTAATTTATTAAGTAATTAATGTTATGGTTTCAATTCATGTTTCTTGTTTGGGTTTAAGTAAACTTAGTCTCGTAACCTTAGGGGTTGTTGGAAATGGGTAGTGAACTTGCATGTTAATTGTTCTTAAACAAAAATAAATAAATTAGTTTGTTTGAGTAGTTAATTGCAACTTCCCCTAGGGTTGTGTGGTGGGGCGTTACATGAAGTTTTCTACAGTGGTAAAAAGAATTAAATTTTTTTTCACCAAGTAACGTAAAAGCTTTTCGATGTCAATAAAATGAATGTAATATTTTAAAATGCTAACGGTTAAAGAATCTTCTATAGCCGATAAATGGTGAACTTAAATTTTTCTTTGTTGGAAATCATAAGAATGATGAGGAAACATTGGAAGGTAAATGGTGGGACCCCATGACTTATGATAAATATTATCATTTGATAATATTTTAACACTAAGAAAGGATATAATGTAGTTGTAGAGTAAATTGAAGGTGAATACACAATAGAGTTTTTATAAGCAGCCGAAATAAAATAATGGTTAAAACCCTCACAATTAAAACAATATTTTAATTGCTACGAAGTGAAAGGCTTTAGGTAAATATTTTTTTAATTTTACCAATGGAGTGATTTTAAAAGCCCTCATTGATATAAATATAAAATTTTGAAATAAATGGGTAGTAAAGAACAAATGTAGAAATATTTGTATTTGTTGGGCATGAAGAAGGTAAATGAAGAGGTAAAATGGAGATTTTTGCAGTGAAAGTTTTTTTGCATAAAACCAAATATTCTCTACAACAAGGAATTTTCAATGTAGGAAAAATACTAAATGGAAAGAATGATGAGTCTTCTATAAAGGGAATATTTTTCTGGTCTAGGGCAATGGAGTGAAGAGCAAGAAAATATAGAGTAGGTTGAAGATTGTTCTACAAGAAAAAGGGCAATTATAGATCAAGGGAGATGAAGATTTCAAGTGTCTTTCATAGATGGATTATAGGGCTTCTTCTACTTCTATATCTTTCTTCTTCTCCTCTTTTATAGGGAGTTATGAAATTTTTGAATTATGTGAATAAGGTAGAATAGTGTTGAGTCTAAGTTGTAAATGGAGTATGTAAATTGTAACAGCTGGTGAACAAATGTTAGCCAATGTGTGCACATTTATATTATTTTGTAAAGTTGTCTCCAAATTTATATGCTTTGGATTATATGAATTCAATAAATCAATGATTGTTTGAGTTTGTCATCATAGCTTTCCTGTGATTTTGTTATTTGGCCATGGTTCTCTTTCAAGGAAAGAGTTAAATTACTTTTATTAGATAATTGTAATCTTGAGTGCACAAATGGGATTGGTAAGTAGAAATTTATGACAAATATGAGTGGGTTTGTTAATGTAAGGCATTAACATGTTTTAAATCCATTGGTTGAACTTAATTTTCTGATAAGATCTCTATTGCAGTTTATATTTGATTCCATGGCCCATGATTAGGGACTAATTTATCAAAAAACCTAAGAAAATATTAGAAACAAATCAAATCATTTAAAAATCTATTACTTTGGTCCTTTTTCTTGTCATTTAATTTATTTATGTCCCTTGTATTTTAATGGTGTTTGAAAGAGTATAGAGGCTAAATTTGAGAGAACTTTAACTATTAATCCTCTATGTGTTTGAGATGAAGATATCTAAATTATTTTTTCTCAATAATGTTCAATGCAAGTGGGATTATCCTTGAACCTGGTATAATACGAATATCCATCATTCATATACCTGAGAACAATGCACTTTCATAGGTCTATAGTTTGTTGTTTGGCATAAGTTTGTCATGCATTCAAGCCTACAATTGGGAGAATCCTCTTGAGTCTTGTGGAGCTCAAAGTGTAGAAGGTTTTTATAGCCTTGTTTATTGGATTTTCTTGTCTTCAACCTATTGATAGTGCATATTCCTTGTCCTAAATCTGTAATCCCCTAATTTAGGCATTGTCTTTCTCCTTAGTGTTGAAGGTTGCAAGAAAAATAACCAACACCGCCTTTGTTGGACTTCTATTTATCAGATATATAATTGTTGTTATAGCCTCTCCTCAATATTTAGTTGGGAGTCCCTTTTCTTTTAGCATTCTCCTTTCCATCTCCATGATGGTCATATTCTTTCTCTCAGCCACTCCAGTTTGCTATGGAGTATAACTAGATGTTAGGTCCTTCTTGATGCCATTTTACTTACAAAAATTTACAAATTGATTTGAGGTATACTCTACCCCTCTATTTGACCTTAGGACCTTGATGAAATTTAGACTCTCCTTTTTAGCTTGGGCCTTGAACAACAAAAACTTATCAAAAGCTTCAGACTTATGTTGAAAAAAATAGACCCATGTCTTATGGCTATAATAATCAATAAAGGTCATAAAATATTTTCTCTTACCAATAGATATTGTTTTCATAAGGCATACCAAATTTGAGTGTACTAGCTCCAATGGTGCCCTTACCCTTGTAGAGTTTCCCGATTTAAAGGGTCGCCGATGTTGTTTGCCCAAAATGCAAGCCTCACACTTAACATTAGGCTCTACTATTCTTGGTAAACCATCTTTGTTGTATAAAACTGGCCCCTTGTAATTTTCATGGCCTTTTAGGTCTTGTTTCATGGTGTTGGAACTATGTTGCTTTGATTTTAAGCTGTAACATGGCTTGAACATGCTTATTTAGGTAGTAAACTTCAAAGAACAACATCTTGTGAAGGTGTTGTGAAATGTTGTAAGAAACTTATACATTCTTCTAGACTCTATTTAATACAATTCACCTAAAAACACCTTTTTTACTCATCAACAAGCCCTATTTTGAAGTGTTGTAAAGTCTTGTAACAAGATTTCACACTTTTCTAGGCACATATTCACTATTTGCAACATTCTCATGCTTTATACTATCTCTTTATGCCCTCATATGACTTAATTAAGTGTATTTTTTAATGTTATCCCAACAACATTAAATACAACATTTTTCCCCACACTTGTTTTTAGGTCCTAGGTGGGACCCATTCACCATGGGTGGTGAATGTGTCCCCCTTGGCCCCAAATTCAAAATATTTTAAATTTCCTTTTGATATTTTATTCAAAATCACTTGATGTCGGCCTGTGATAAGGTATGAATGGATACAAACGAACAAGAATTTTATAAATATGTGATTTTCACCTTAGTTTACAATCTCCTAAGTCATTCAAGCAATCTCCTCATTCAATCAAGCATCAAGCCTTCTACATCATCAAATCAAACACTTTGAAGCAGCTATTGACATTACTTTGGATTTACAACATCAAGGGTTAGGTGAATTGATAACATTTGCATGTTATTAGTTTATCTTTCTCTTGCATTTCATTATCTTATTAAGGGTTTAATTACGAAAAGTCGGGTTTGACCAAGGCAAACCCCTATTCACTAACCCCTTATCATTTTTCCCCTTAGCTTGTTTGTTTGCATCACTTTGTTTTTATATTTGATAGGTTATTAGGTGTTAAAGATTGATTTCCAAGTCAGCTAGGTGCTTCAAGTCAACTTAAGTCAATTTCAAGCTTAGAGAGAGTTATTTGTCCATTTTATACAGATTTGACTTTGACAACCCGACAAGCAGACATTCCCAGATATGGTGTTGTAGAGTTGTCTCCTAGTTTTCTTAAAATTTGGGGGAGGACTGATTCACTACTTGTGGTGAATGAGTCCAACCTTAGGACTGGAAACTTGAGTTTTTCCAAATTTCAATTCCCAACAATTTTTCACCAAAAGGTGGACTGATTCACCACCCTGGGCAAATGAGTCCCACTGTGAAAAATTAGTGAATTTCACCAGCATCCAAAATACTCAAGAAATCTCACATTTCATCTAGGTGGACTCTGATTCATCCTTGTACCTTTTGTTTTGAATAAGTTCTTCATTTACATGGTTGTTTGCATATCATAATGTGTTTTCAAATATAGTTGTAATTGCACATTTGCATCCATTTTTAGTTATTTAAATCAATCAATTGCATTTATTAAAGTTCATTTAAATCATATCACATCACACACATCCTAATTCGAGTGTTACATAAGCATTTTTGGACACAATCTCTATCCTTTTAGGTGAAAACCCCTAAGAGAGTAAGAGTAGCATTCAGGTCCCAAAAATCTATGTTTCACCATCAATCATTTTTCTCTTGGACAAAATAATCAAACTAGTATAGCCTAAATATCCATATCTGAGATGACATAGCTTGGAGGGGTCTTGAATGGTGCTCTTGAGAGCTACTTGCTATACTACTATACATTCTTCATTCATAGGAGGTGTAGCTATAGACTGAGATGAGAAACATGTCTCAATATTCAAATGAAACATCTTGTTATTTGTCATTTGAAGTACTGCAAACACTTTTTTCCTCTCATTCTTGTCATAAATAATTCATTGATCCTTCTCCATCAACACTTTATATCCATTTTGGATCAACTTTCCAACACTCATGAGGTTATGCTTTAACCCAAAAGCAAGAAATACATTCTGAATCACTTTCTTTTCACCTTGCTTGGTGCGGATCATGATTGATCCTCTTTCCACAATTGGAACCAATCCATTGTTTCCCATTCGTATCTCTGACAAGTTACATTCTTATCAATGAAAGAAAACAAACTTTCATTACCACTCATGTCGTTGTTGCAACTATTGTCCAAATACCAGACTTCAAGGCTGCCTTCTTCTCTAATGTTCTACATGATGAAGGTTGTGGATTGATTTCCTTCAACCACATTCACATCAACCACATTTTCCTTTTGTTTTGACTGATTTTTGTGCTTTTTTCAACACTCACTTGCATAATGACAAAATTTATGACAATAGTAGAATTCAACATTTCTTTTGTCATTCTTCTGATTAGAATTGTTATTCTTCTTACCTTGTTGAGAGCTAGTTTGAGATCTACTTGCTCGCTCTTGGCTACTTTCTCATCTCGAGCTTTCTCCTCCAACATTTCCTTGTCTGGAGTTGCGACGACCTCTACCTCTTGAGATCCTTCCAACATTTTTTATCCTCCCCCTTCTGCTTGCATTTGAATAAGCTTTAAAATATTTCTATTGGGAAGAAGTAGCAGACCTATTTAGGCATTGTTCATGGGTTTTTAGTGAACCCATCAGGTCATCAATGGACAATGTTGTGGGGTCCTTTGTCTCTTCAATGGTAATCACAACTACATCAAACTTCATGGGTAAGCTTCTGAGATTTTCCCCACAATTTTCTATTCATCCATGACTTTTGCATTGATCCTCAACTGGTTTATCAAACCTAAGAGTGTTGTGTGAAACTCTGATATGGACTCATTTTCCTTCATTTCAAGAGTCTCAAACTCTCTTCAAAGCATCTAGAGCTTCACCAATTTGACCTTATCAGTCCCTTTATAGCTAGTCTGAAGGATTTCCCAAGATTTATTTGCATAGTTAGTTGTTGTTATTCTAGGAAAAATGGCCTTTGTCAAGGTTGCTTCTATTAAATTCAATTCCTTAGCATATTTACTCCTCTACTCCTTCAACTGGGTCTTTTGGTTGTTTGTAAGAACAACATATGTTGTTGGATCAGTCACATCATTGAACCCACTAATCAGAAACTCCCATAAATCATTTCCAACCATTATGGTCTTCATCTTTCTTACCCAAACATCATAGTTTTGTTCATTAAGGGATGATAGTTGTTTCCATATCTTCCCTTCAACTCCAGCCATGTCTCAAACAAGAAAGTTTTAAACATCCAGAAAAAAAAATGCCCTAATTCATGAAGAAATGATGAATATGGCTCTGATACCATGTCAAAATTATTGAATGCATAGAATAACATGAAGATGCTACTATGTTTCCCAATCAATTGGGAATACACACAAAATGTGGAAGCACAAGGAGACATGCAACTTTCTTTTGTATTCAATAAGCTGGAAATGATAATGCATAAAAGAATAAATATAAAACTCAAAAAATAAAATCTAAGCTACATATTACAAGCTATTGTGAACTTTCATGAGCTACTCACATAGACAAATAAATTTCAGGAGCTACACATAGCTCTTTCAAGATCAATTACTGCTTAATCACAAAAACAAACTAAATACAACTACTGGTGTGCACAGGCTTCTCTAAATCAAACAAATAACTCAAACCCAAAAAAAACATTCTCTTCTTAGACTGTTGCTATAAAAAACTAAGTCTTCCAAACTAACAGAACTAACTACTTTTAATTCCTTTTGTCTCTTCAAAAATATTCCCTCTCAAAATTGAAATTACCAACCAGCATTAATTCTACTGCAAATTGAGCTACATGTCAGGAGGAAGTTGGGAAAGCAATCCCCAAAAAAATCTTCCCTGACAGCAAATCCTTTTGATAGGTAAGTGGGAATGAGAAGAGGCTCAAGAACAATAAATTTTCCAACATTTTCAAAATAGCTAAATTCAATAATCAAACTTAATTCCTATTGTTACAAACATTTTACTTGAATTGCATCTTAATTTTTGAGTTTTGAGAGCATAATTATATTATATAAAGTTGTGAATAGAATAAAAAGAGCCTGGAAACAAGTTGGGTAAGTAGATTTTAGTTCTTATTTAATTTCAATACTAAACAATGTGGAAATGAGATTAATGTTTGCATGCATAGTAGTCGTAGTGTCCAAATTTATGAAGATTTGTATTCTTATTATTGCTAGGGTTGGGCTGATTTGGAGATGTATTTTTCATTCAAGTTCATTTGTGTAAGTTCACCTGTATACACAATTTTAAGTTGAAAACAAAATTTTGAGTATTCCTTGATAGTATGATTTCAAATTGACTTCAACTCCATTCAAAAAACCAAAAGATTATAAGTTACATGGAGATTAATTGTAAATAATTGTAATAATTATATGAATCCAATGCAACACGTCATATTTCCCTAGGTGCCACAAAATGTAACGACATTATACCTAACGATCACAATAAGTGTGGGAAGATGGAGCTTTAAAGAAATGAACAAGAAAAGAACTACAAACTGATATGACTAGATTTAAATTTTGTATTGGGTTATTGAAAACTCTATATCTAATGCCAGTTTGTACTAATATAACTAGTCAACAGGAGACCCAAGTTTTTTATTATTTTTATAATATAAAATATTTGTATCCTTGTAATATTCACTTGTACCTACATTTTTAGGTTTAAAATATTGTAGTTTTTCCTACATATGCTTTTCAATTCTCTATTTAAATTTTGGTAAAAAAAAAGTATTGATCTTCATAGTAGTGCTTGATTAACAATAGTATACATATATAATTTGAAGTTTATATTGAAATGCAGTTATTGTTAATCAATAGTTTAATATCATAATATCTATGTGTAATTATTGTAATTAATAACATAGTTTTATTTATTTTTTATTTATGTTTTAGGAATAAATTAGCACAATTGACACCTTGACTAGTAATAGAAACTAGTAGATAATAGCATACTTGTAGGTTTGATAATTAGAAGGAAATAATCATTTATAACATTATGTGATAGCTACAACACATCACTAAAAATAGGGCTTGATAATTCTGAAATAATATGGCCCATAATATCTCATACAATTTTCAATGATGACTATCATATTCTTTTGGGAAGCCATTAAGATAGATTTATTTTCAGTATATATAAACTCCTATTTTCTTATTGAGAAAAGAGTATGTGAATTAAAATAATCAAACCCATATGTTATTTGGTTTTTTTTGCAATCAGGACGCTTGGCTACGTCTACAAAATTGTAATTCCTCGTCTTGTAACCTAAAGAATGTTGCATTAACTACAATAGTGCAATAATTTTTTTTTAAATTGTAAACATTTACTTAACTAATTGCAAACATTCCCTAAGAAATGCGATGGCACACTACTTGAAAATCTCATAGACAACAATAGTATTTAGCATGACTTACATTTAATTCACCTAAACTTAAAGCATACATTAAATAACATTTAAATTACATCATTAAGGATATATAGAACAAATAAGATCTTTTCTTACATTGCATTTGAAATAACATTACAATACTCATTTTCCAAATGAGGTAGGTAAAATATAAATGTAAAATTACATATTACAAAAAATTCACCTCATTGACAATTGAGGAGTGATACATATATAAGGGTATGTGCAGGATCATGGTGCGCCAAAATGTGGCAATATTTGTAGGGTATGTGGCTGACAACTTTTTTTTCACCCAAAATTAATGAAACGAAAAGAGTTTTTAGAGGAGATTCTCAGCTTTCAAAAAATATAAATTATGATTTAATTTGAATTTAATAAATAATTATTATTCATTTTCTATTAGAATTATGACTAAAGTCCTGATCAAAGGCTGATTGAAAAACATCTATAACTTTCAAATAGTATCATATTTTTTGAATCCAAAACATGTCACATTCTATGCTTCACATACTATAGGATTAAAAAAGAAAAATTAAATTTCATGAAGTTTTGACCAAGTTAGGTGGTCAGACATGAGTTTTTATATTTTCTAAAAGTTGTAATAAAAATTCATAATTAATTATTTACTTGGAAAAAAATTACAAAAAATATGCATCACATCCGGACATGAGTTGTCTACTTATATATAAAATCTTACAAAAAAATATTATCATTTTATTATGGTTAGGGTGGTCAGACAGACACCTACTTCTTATTTTTCCCTGAAATTTAAGTACTATTGCATTGAAATTTCAAATTTTCACCAAATAGATTTTATTTATTTTTAAATAAACATAGTATTTTAGAAACTAAATTCAATTTTCTACAAATTCTATTGTTACATATTTTTGAAATAATATAGATAACTTATTCAAATATTTACGTCAAGTTGCCTAACACTGATTTTTCTAAATTTTTTGCCACTTAAGGGCCTATTTTTTGCACGATGATCCTGCACATACCCATAAATTTTCCACTAATACAAATAAGAAAGTACATTTATCCACATAGGAGCTCTCCATCCAAGGAGTACTTGTTTCCACGAATAAGAACTGGGGACCCAATGGAGTAAGGTGCACGTTCCACCCAACCATGTGGTACCTGTAGGTCCACCCCCCATGCTAGAAGATAGTAAAAAGGTTCCCTAGACATAACCTACAAACCCTAGACATAAGTAAAACCATAAACAAACTATACAAGTACATACTTAACTTATTGGTTACATTGCTTCCAGAACAGAATGATCAAATATACTAAGTTCATAGGGATATTGTTATTATAGGTGGAGTGTCATCACAATGTTGCATAGGTTACCCTAGTTTTTCTTCCTAGGTTTCGGACCCCAACTTGGGTTACCCTGGTAACCTCTTACGAAACCCGGCCCCTTATGCAAATTGTTGCGGAATCGAATATCTTTTTAAAATAACAAGATATCGATTTTCCATTCCAGGCCTTCTCGACTTATTCCCAAGTCTAAACTATCCCTTGAGTCTATCAGTGAGGCTTATTAATCTAGTTAAAGGTTTTAAACTACCTAAAATGTTGATTTAGTTTTCACTGACTTACTAACTCTACATGAGTTACCCTGGCACCACTTTGTCTGTCGGCCCTCATAAAGAGCCACTCCCCTAAAAATAACACAAGGAAACTAACTCCACTAACTAAGGTAGACAAGGTGCACATAAACTAGCATCAATTGCCAATCATATAACAAAGGACAACACAACTTGTTTATAGGATCAGGTGTCTAAAAACCATACAAAACCATGTGCACTACCCTAGTTAACTCAAAGGATTGTATTTAAACAAATAAAAACTCCCACATTAAACAAACTTATCTAGAAGACTTGTAATCTAATATAATCCCAATTTTCCCAAATAAAAGAGAAAACCACTTAAAGTAAATCAGGCATAATAAGAACCTAATGTTAGGATTTACTAAATCTAATCAAGTCAATTAGAAATAGCATGAAAATAAAACAACTTGATTATAGTTCTTTTCTCAAACAATAAAAGAAATTGTAATAATTAATCTAATTTTGATTTTCTCAAATTAACATAAAAGTAAATACCAAATTTTCTCTTTCAATCTTACTGTTTCAAAAATAATTGATCTCATGCTTTACATGTATTTTAAATAAAAGAAAATCTTATTTTAATACTTAAACTATTTCCTAAAATTATAAAATATATATATACATATATATAGATATACATATATATAGACATATACACATATATATATGGGAAGTGGTTCTATTAGCAGTCGTGTGTTGCCTGTGAGGGCAGCATCGACTACCTCCATAGCTATCACCCCTTATGGGCTGACTGTGGGGTAACCCCTGCATCCTCATTCATTACCATTAAAATTTATACAAAACAAAAACAAACTGCGATTTTAGAAATCTGCTTGACAGATTTTTAATTCATTTTTTTTTTATCTCACAAAACCCCAATTTCGCCTGTATGGTGATTTCAAAACATTCATTTATTTATTATAAATTTTCACAATTTAATATTTATAGATATATATTTGTATATGTATATGTATATATATAATTTACATACATAGATACATATAAATATGTATATACATAATTAAACAATAAATAAAATATTGTAATTAGGTAGTTTTTTTCATTAGAGCTTCCACAGAAAATTGAGAGACTTATCAATCTACAAAATTGAACAGAAATTTTTAATTTTCAATAAAAGAGAGTTTTCTATTTTAAGTTATCTAAATATTTTCCACAAGATAATTTTGGCAAAGTTCTTCCCAGAGGTTTCTTTTCCCCAAATTTAACACAAAATTTGACAGAGAACCCCATTTTAAAATCTACAAAGATTTCTTCTATTTCCTTTGAGAATTTTCTATTGTTTAACAAAAGTTTTTGTGTTGCCCTCCGATTTCACTATAAAATGTTGTTTTGTAAATTGCACAAAGAGGTAACAAATTTTCTATAGAATATTATCAACAAAAATATACCGAGAAGAAAAAAAGCTTCAAATACAATAATTTCCTCAAGAAATCTTTTAATTTCACAAATTATAACAAATCTTCTTCAAAATAAATTCTTTTTATAGGCAATCTTTTCAAAAGACAATAAACTAAATAAATAGGGAAAAACCTGTATTCCTGTAGCTTAAAGAATTTGACTATTGAAGAGAAGTTGTTGCCTGCTGCGTGCAACTTCCAAAACCTTTTCAAATAACCACTATCTAGAAGAATGCAAATACTGAACAAAAATCTATCCAAGAACCTCTTCCAGAAATTTAAATAAAAAACCCAATAAAATCACAATATTTTCTAACAGTTCTCTGTTCTTTCTCATTTCCCATGAAGTGTTTTCTTGTTTTCCCCAAATCTCATAATATCTTCTCCGAGAGAATCCTCAACAAGAAATTTTCAATAAATTCAACTAACACACATGGCAAAGAAGAAAAATATCTTCTAACAATCTCACAGATACTTTCTTTCCTCAATTATCAAGAATTCAATTTATTTTAAAGAATTCAAAATTCAAAAACTAATTTCATTTCAACACATATTTAAAATTTCATTCCCACAAAAATATTTAAATTTATATTTAATCTATTCACTCAAATAAAAGTAACTTTAATTAATTTATTTATTTACTTAAAAAAATAATTTTAATCTCAATGACTAAATTATTTTACCAATAAACAAATTTAATTAATTAAATAAAATATGAAGCTTTTATTTTCTTTATTTAAAATTAATTTCAATAAGCATTAAATTAAAAAGAATATTAATCTACCATTAAATTCACAAAATAACCCTTATACAACAAATAATCAAGACAGACACAGACGAAACAACTAAAAATACAAGACCTAAACTGACAACATATTGTGACTGGGTCTGAGACTAGACTAGGAAAAACCTCGTTACTACCTCGCAATCAACATTACTGTTGAGTCAAGACATGCTCTGACCTGTGAAACCAGGTCGAGTCGGTGTCATGTACCTGCAATCCTGCAATCAAACAAGTAACATACATATATATATCCATGATTCAAACACATCGTGAGGAGAAAATCACAGAAATCACAAGGCACTCACAAGTGAGTGATGCAACTCCATTCTCCACACCAACAAATATCACATCAAACTAACAAAATAAATAACAATTAATCTACCATAAGCATATATATAGAAGTAACATATGAAGTAAACATCTATGCTAACATAAAGCATGTCAGAAATAATTACCACCATACAATGTATCATCACATTATAAAATAAATCCACCATCACTTTAATGTCAAGGATCAATATGTCAAAATAAAGTATCAAGGTCTATCAAAGTGAAAACATGCTAACAAAAAACATAAGCAAGATGGAGGGGTACTACATCCTCCCCCCTAGGATCAGGCTTGCTCCTGAAAGCCTGTGAACAGATAGGGATAAAGCTCCCTCATGCATGTCGCATCCTCCCAAGTAGCAGATGCCTCACAGCTAGGATCCCATGGGACCCTCACCTAATTAACGTCTCAACCCATGAGAATGAGTCTCTGACACTGAAGAATGCCCGTGGGCTCCAAAGCCAGCTACCCATCCTCTACCTGTAACGCATTCCAATCAAGTACATGAGAAATATCAAGATGATAAGGTTTGAGAACAAACACATGAAAGAAATCATGAATACATGAAAAATTGGGTGGTAAGGCGAGTCGATACGCCATAGGACCAATCCTCTCTAGAATCTCAAATGGCCCAACAAATCAAGGCACAAGTTTAGAGCCTTTTCCATAACAGATTGAACTCTTTCGCGGTCACACTCGAAGAAATACTCTATCACCAATTGAAAAATGGCAGTTCACTCTATGTGCATCGACATACTTCTTTTGTCTATCTTGAGCTACTATCAAATGTTCTCTAATACGATCAACCTATTGCTCCATGTCTCGAAGCATCTCAGGACCAAGTAGCACTCTATCCTCAAGTTGATCCCAACTCAATGGAGTTCAACAAGGTTGTCCATATAACACCTGAAATGGTGGCATACCTATGGAACTTTGATATCCATTATTGTAAGCAAATTCCACTAAGTATAGATAATCCTCCCAACGTGATTGTTGGTCCATTACATACATTCTAAGCATATCCTCAAGAATTTGATTAACTCTCTCTGTTTGACCATCTGTTTGAGGATGATACGTTGAACTAAAGTTCAACTATGTACCTAGAGCATGTTGTAATGAAGTCCATAGGGCTGATGTAAAAATAGGATCTCTATCAGAAATAATCCTATGAGGAATTCCATGCAATCTAACAATGTCCTCCATGAATATCCTAGCTATAGATGAAGCATTGTAAGATGATCTAACTAGAGAAAAATGTACCACCTTAGTCAATCTGTCAACAGTTACCATAATGGCATCATGTCGACGTGACGAAATAGGTAATCCCACAATGAAATCAATTGATATAATATCCTATTTCCATTCTAGAATGAGATGTGGCTACAATAATCTAGCGGGATGTTGATGCTCAGCTTTGACTCTCTGGCACTCAATACATCTCGATACATAATCAGTGATATCGTGTTTCATACCAGGCCAAAAGTATAGCTGTCGAATATCTGCATGCATCTTCTTAACACTAGGATGAGCTGAGTACGATGCTTGATGTGCCTCAATGATAATCAATATGTGTAGACCTTCTGAATGGGGTACATAGATATGATCTAAATGTCACAATAAACCATCTGGTTCAAGAGAATATCCTATAAATCAACCCTCTAGATGTCTACCAAATTCAATCTCCGTCTTCACCTCCTGATACAATCTATCTATAGGAAGTGCTACTAAAATTTGACACCTCAAATCTACTTCAAGAGTAATAGCAAAAATCTCATGTCGGCGACAACTAAGAGTGTCAGCCACTATGTTCTCTTTTACCTAAACATATTTCACTTCAAAATCATATTCAAACAAGAACTCCATCCACCTTCTTTGTCTAGCTTTCAAATTAGGTTGCATAAAAATATATTTCAGACTGTGGTGATCAGTATGAAGTTCAAAGTGGTGACCCAATAAGAAATGCCTCCATTGAATCAATGAATGAACAACTGTGGCAAGTTCCAAATCATGAGTGGGATAATTTAATTCGTGATCCTTGAGTTTACAAGACTCGTAAGCGATCACATGCCCTTCTTGCATCAGTACACCTCCTAAACCCTCCAAGGATGCATCAGGGCAAACAACAAAATCCTTAGCAGGATCAGGAACAACTAATATAGGTGCATTAGTCAACTTTTCTTTAAGTGTCTAAAAATCTAACTGACACTACTTTGTCCAAAAAAAATTCTTCCCTTTCCTCTGAAGAGAAGTTATGGGGTGCCCAATCCTAGAAAACCCCTGAACAAACCATCTATAATATCCAGCTAGACCCATAAAACTATGAACTTTAGATACATTGGTAGGCACGGGCCAATCAACAATAGCTTGAATCTTCGAAGGATCCACAACAATACCCTTTCTAGATATAACGACCAAGGTATTTCACCTCAATCTAAAAGAAATCATACTTCTTTAGGTTTGCATACAATTGATTTTCCCTCGAACACTACAATACCTATCTTAGATGCTCTTCATGTTCCTTCATATTTCTCGAATAGATCAAAATATCATCGACAAACAAAAGAACAAAATGATCAAGGTATGTACAAAAGACACCATTCATCAAACTCATGAATATTGATGGTACATTCGTTAACCCAAATGGTACTATTGTGAATTCGTAGTGCCCATAATGAGTTTGAAATGTTGTTTTATGAATGTATGCTTTAGAAATGCATAACTGATGCTAACCTGATTTCATATCAATTTTAGAGAACACATTAGCTCCCTTGATCTGATCGAAAAGATCATCAATTCTAGGTAAAGGATATCGACTCTTTATCATTACTTTGTTCAACTGACGATAGTCAATACATAATCTAAGTGATTTGTCCTTCTTCTTTACAAAGATGACAGGTGCTCCCCATGGAGAAACACTTGGATGAATAAAACCCTTATCTAAAAGTTCCTCCAACTGGATATGAAGCTCTTCTAATTCCTGAGTAGTCATTTTGTATGGAGCTCGAGATATAGGTTCCGCTCCAGGAACTAGGTCAACTCTAAAATCAATATCTCGTTTCGGTGGCATACCAAGTATATCATCAGGAAACACATTTGTGAATTCTCTATGGATAGGATGATCATCAAGAGATATCTCTCGACTCTCTCCTTCCTCCAGATCATTAACTGTTGTTGCAAATAATTGACATCCTTGTCAAAGACATCTCTTCAATTGCATAGAAGATATCATCTGCAAAAAAATAGGCCTTTGAACACCTATGATATCAACTTTTGCACCTGAGTCATTAATAAAACTTACTGTCTTAAGTCGAAAGTCAATCATAGCATGATGAGATTCTAACCAATCCATACCTAAAACAATATCATACGATCCTAAAGGTGTAACATGAAGATTTACTAAGGTAGATAATGAACCAATTCTTAGTTCACAATTATGTACCAGGTTCTCTACCACTACTTTCACCCTAGAGGAAAATTCTACCTGCCACTTACCGCCTTGCTTTACTGCCACAAGACCACATTGCTCAACAATGGTAGGTGAAATAAAGGAATCAGTAGCTCCAAAATAAAAAAAGAATAGTAACACTAGCACCCTGTAACTGACCTGAAGTCTCGACCACTGTGTTCTGATGATCAGCTTAGTGGTTATTAATTGCAGCATAAACTATATCAGAATGTCCTGCATCACCAACTGTAGGCTCAGAAGCTGTTGGTCATGGCCCAAATCCTAGAGAACCTGTCATAGGACATTGCCTAGCAATGTGTCCCTACTGACCACATGAATAACAACTAGTACCTCTACCAAATCCTCTGCTACCTAAAGGTACATTGGATTGCTGAAAGGTACCTCTCCTGATAGTAGACTATGCACTCTAAGCTGGTTGATCCTTTCAATTGCGCTTGTTGTGCCACCAGTGTCGGTTCTTTCCTGACTAAGGACTATTACCCTGTTGAGGCTATGAATTATTATTCTTCTAAGAAGTGCATTGCTGCTGCTGTTGTCCACCCTTAGTGGGTGTCTATTGATTCCTAGAGGAACCTCCTGTCTGTAACTGACCACCACGTGGACCAAAACCTACTAGAGGTGCACTACCTATCTGAACACCTGTATGTCCACCCAATGCTAGAGTCAGATTCTCTTCCACAATGCGCGCTTTCTCAATTGTAACCTTCATAGTCTTCGGTTCGACTCTAACTCCACTAATGTGGGTGTTCAAACCCCTGATAAAATGTTGTACCAACATTGCCTCATCATCTTCAATTCTTGCATATTGTTTGATTTCATAAAATTTGTGCTCAGAATACTCAACAGATAGAGCCATCTAACACAAATTGTGAAACTCATCAGCTCGTTGTTGCCTCCAATGTTCAAATAAAAACTGTTCTCTAAACCTCTCCAAAAACATCTCCCAAGAAATTGACCCAATCTCTAGATTGAGCTTCTACTCCTCCAAACGCCACCAAGTAGAGGCAAATCCTCTTAGATGCATGATGGCGCATCTAACTTGGGTATTGCTACCATATGGGTGCATAGCAAAACATCTACCCAAGTTTAATAACCAAGTCTCTGGCACCTCTAGACCACCACCTGTGCCATCAAAAGTAGGAGGGCGTGCCCTCAACAAATCCCTCATATGTCCTACAACTATGGCATCCTACTCTGCAGTACTGACAATCCTCCTAGGAGATCTATCACGCTCCCTAGCCACTTCCTGATCAAATTCCTACCTCGGACCAAGTCTGACAAGTACCTCTTCTAATAGGGAACACAACTGAGCTCCCTCAACCTCTGGCTGAATCGGAATATGTTCCTCACTTGTCTGTTCAAACTAAGGACCCAACTGTTTGGCATGCTCACTCTCGTGGGAGCTCTAAGGGGGAGTACCTGAGGATTTAGCCCACAGCCTCCAAAATAGACAAGCCTAACAGAAACCAATACTACCTAGTCTAACATCAATGTCAACCTAATGGGCTCACAATTACCCAGAGTGTCCAATGTTAGAACCTTTGCTCTGATACCAATCTGTAATGCCTTGTCTTGTAACCTACAGAATGTTGCATTAACTACGATAGTGCAATAAAAAAAAATTAATGTGTAAACATTTACTTAACTAATTGCAAACATTCCCTAAGTAACGTGATGACACACTACTTGAAAATCCCATAGACAACAATAGTATTTAACATGACTTACATTCAATTCACATAAAATTAAGAGCATACATTAAATAACATTTAAATTACATCATTAAGGATATATAGAAAAAATAAGATATTTTCTTACATTGCATTTGAAATAACATTACAATACTCATTTTCCAAATGAGGTACGTCAAATATAAATGTACAATTACATATTACAAAACTTCACCTCATTAACAATTGAGGAGTGATACATATATAAAGTTTCTACTAATACAAATAAGAAAGTACATTTATCCACATATGAGCTCTCCATCCAAGAAGTACTCATTGCCACGAACAAGAACTGGGGACCCAACGGAGTAAGGTGCACATTCCACCCAACAATGTGGTACTCGTAGGTCCACCCCCATGCTAGGAGATATTAAAAAGGTTCCCTAGACATAACCTACAAACCCTAAACACAAGTAAAACCATAAACAAACTATACAAGTACATACTTAATTGACTGGTTACATTGCTTCTAGAACAGAATGATCAAATATACTAAGTTCATAGGGATATTGTTATTATAGGTGGAGTGTGCTCACAATTTTGCATAGGTTACCCTAGTGTTTCTTCCTAGGTTCTGGCCCCCAACTTGGGTTACCTTGACAACCTCTTACGAAACGTGGCCCCTTATGCAAACTATTGCAGAATCGAATATCATTTTAAAATAACAAGATATCGATTTTCCATTCCAGGCCTTCTCGACTCATTCCCAAGTCTAAACTAGCCCTTGAGTCTATGAGTGAGGCTTATTAATCTAGTGAAAGGTTTTAAACTACCTAAAGTGTTGATTTAGTTTTCACTGACTTACTAACTCTACATGAGCTACCCTGGCACCACTTTGTGTGTCGGCCCTCATAAAGATCCACTCCCCTAAAAATAACACAAGGAAAGTAACTCCACTAACTAAGCTAGACAAGGTGCACATAAACTAGCATCAATTTCCAATCATATAACAAAGGACATCACAACCTGTTTATAGGATTAGGTGTCTAAAAACCATACAAAAACATGTGCACTATCCTAGTTAACTCAAAGGATTGTATTTAAACAAATAACAACTCCCACATTAAACAAACTTATCTGGAAGACTTGTAATCTAATAGAATCCCAATTTGGCCAAATAAAAGAGAAAACCACTTAAATTAAATCAGGCATAATAAGAATCTAATGTTTGGATTTGCTAAATCCAATCAAGTCAATTAGAAATAGCATGAAAATAAAACAACTTGATTATAGTTCTTTTCTCAAACAATAAAAAAATTTATAATAATTAATCTAATTTTGATTTTCTCAAATTCACATAAAAGTAAATACCAAATTTTCTCTTTCAATCTTAATATTTTAAAAATAATTGATCTCATTCTTTACATGCATTTTAAATAAAACAAAATCTTATTTTAATACTAAAACTATTTGCCAAAATTATAAAATATCTATATACATACATATACATATATATATATTTATACACACACACACACACACACATATTTAATGTTTAAACTGAATAAATCAAAATTTCATGTAAGAAATTATATAGCAAATGAGGTCACGGACTGTGTATTGCACAGTCACCAATGGCTATACACACAACCTGCTCATATTGGCAATGGTTGTGTTAGCAGTCGTGTGCTGCCTATGAGGGTAGTGCCAGCTGCCTCCACAACCGTCACCCCTTATGGGCCGGCTGTGGGGTAACCCCTGCGGCCCCATTCATTACCATTAAAATTTATACAAAACAAAAACAAACTGTGATTCACAAATCTGCTTGACGGATTTTTAATTCATTTTTTTATCTCACAAAACCCCAATTTCCTCTGTATGGCGATTTCAAAACATTCATTTATTTATTATAAATTTTCACAATTTAATATTTATAGATATATATTTGTATATGTATATGTATATATATATAAGTTATATACATAGATACATATAAATATATATATATATATATAATTAAACAATAAATAAAATACTGTAATCAGGTAGCTTTTTTCATTAGAGTTTCCACATAAAATTGAGATACTTATCAATCTACAAAATTTAAAAGAGATTTTTAATTTTCAATAAAAGAGAGTTTTCTATTTCAAGTTATTTAATTATTTTCCACAGGAAAAATTTGGCAAAGTTCTTCCCAAAGGTTTCTTTTCCCCAAATTTAACACAAAATTTGAAAGAGAACCCCATTTTAAAATATACAAAGATTTCTTCTATTTCCTTTGAGAATTTTCTATTGTTTAACAAAAGTCTCTGTGTTGCCCTCTGATTTCACTGTAAAATCTTGTTTTGTAAATTGCACAGAGAGGTAACAAATTTTCTACAGAATATTATCAACAAAAATCTACCGAGAAGAATAGAAGCTTCAAACACAATAATTTCCTCAGGAAATATTTTAATTTCACAAATTATAACAAATCTTCAAAATAAATTATTTTTACAGGCAGTCTTTTCAAAAGACAATAAACTAAATAAATAAGGAAAAACCTGTATTCTTGTAGCTTGAAGAATTTTACTATTGAAGAGAAGTTGTTGCCTACTATGTGTAACTTCCAAAACCTTTTCAAATCACCACTATCCAGAAGAATGCAAATATTGAACAAAAATCTATCCTCTTCCAGAAATTTAAATAAAAAACCCAATAAAATCATAATATTTCCTAATAGTTCTTTGTTCTTTCTCATTTCCCATGAAGTGTTTTCTTGTTTTCCCCAAATCTCATAATATCTTCTCTGAGAGAATCCTCAACAAGAAATTTTCAATAAATTCAACTAACACACATGGCAAAGAAGAAAAATATTTGCTAACAAACTCACAAATATTGTCTTTCCTCAATTATCAAGAATTCAATTTATTTTAAAGAATTAAAAATTCAAAAACTAATTTATTTCAACACATATTTAAAATTCCATTCCCACAAAAATATTTAAATTTATATTTAATCTATTCACTCAAATAAAAGTAATTTTAATCTCAATGACTAAATTATTATACCAATAAACTAATTTAATTAATTAAATAAAATATGAAGCTTTTATTTTCTTTATTTAAAATTAATTTAAATAAGCATTAAATTAAAAAGAATATTAATCTACCATTAAATTCATAAAATAACCCTTATACAACAAATAATCAAGACAAACACAGACGAAACAACTAAAAATACAAGACCTAAACTAACAACATACTGTGACTGGGTCATAGACTAGACTAGGAAAAACCTCGTTACTACCTCCCAATCAACATTACTGTTGAGTTTGGACACGCTTAGACCTGTGAAACTAGGTGGAGTCGGTGTCATGTACCTACAATCAAACAAGTAACATACATATATATATCCATGATTCAAACACACCATGAGGAGAAAATCATGGAAATCACAGGGCACTCGCAAGTGAGTGATGCAACTCCGTTCTCCACACCAATACATATCACATCAATCTGACAAAATAAATAAAAATTAATCTACCATAGGCATATATATAGCAATAACATCCGAAGTAAACATCTATGCTAACATAAAGCATGCCAGAAATAATTACCACCATATAATGTATCATCACATCACAAAATAAATACAACATCGCTTTAATGTCAGTGATCAATACATCAAAACAAAGTATCAGAGTCTATCATAGTGAAAACATGCTAACATAAAACATAAGCAAAATGGAGGGGTACTACAAAAATTAATTTGTTCATGATCTTGTATATGTTTGATTGCCTTCACCACCCAAATGGATTTTTACAAAGTATGTAGAGAAATGAAATGGGCCTATGCTCAAAGGAATTTTCATGGATTTCATCCTCTATCTACTAATATATTTTGTGATATGAACAACTTAAGAGACCTCAATAAGATGGCTGAAGAGGCAAAAAGATGTGTTGAGATTCCAAGGTAGGATCTTAAGATCACAAGCTTTTTGTTCTTTGTGTCAATGATTATTGTCCACATTATGAAAAACTTTGTATTCTAATATTTGTTGTTTGATCTTGATGTTTATAGGCTGAGAGAACTACATACTCTAAAAGGGCATGTTGAGTTTGTTGTAAAGTTGAAGGGATTGGATATTGAAACAATTCAACAAGCTTACACTATTTCAGAGATGTTGGTTCTACCCTGTAGTTCTAGCTTAGTCTACTATAATGTTAATTATTTTAGCAAGATTTTGGCACCCACACCTATAGAAAAAATATTTTTAGCCCACATGTAGAGGTTGGGAAATAGGGAAAATTATAATTTCTCTTAAGAGATATATTTTTTTAGCTTGGGAGCCAATTATTAATATTCACCTTAGGATTATTATTTACAATTAAAAAATATAATAAATGATAATATATACATTAAAAATAATAATGTTGTAAATTATTTTGAAATTATCTAATAAAGTGTAAATGTAATTCTTAATTTCATTATTATTTCAAATAAAAAATTTAATTTTACGTAATTTGAAATTTATTGTATTTCATTTTGTAATTTTAAATTATTTTAGATGGACACTTATTATAGAAAGTCGTGTTAAACTATGTATTTAAGTTTCTATGTTTTTGTAGGAAAAAATATATAGTAGTCTTAAATTTATAATATTTCTATAGAGATATTATTTGATTTTTTTTATATTTCATATATTTTAATTTAGAAACATATTTTTATGTGTACTATAAAATTTAGGATAATTCTTTTCTATTAGATTTTCTAATTTTGAATACATTAATTTTCAAAATTTTAATAGAACTATTGTTTTCCATTCCATTTATAGTTTTATTTTTATTCTATTATTAAAAAAATATCTCACAATTACATGGAAGTGTATATATATATATATATAATTTTATTACATCAATATTTTTAAAATTTAAATATATTAATTTAGATTTTTTTTATATGTAATAAAAATTTAAAATAATTCTCTTATAGCATAAGATTTCCACAATACATGATAAATTAGAGAGTTGATTTCTAGATTGACACACAATTTGAATCTAGAAATTAGCTCTCTAATTATTTTATACTTAATTTTTTAAATTTAAGAAAATTATTTTTTTATTAATTTAACATTTAAAAATATTTAGTGTTTTAAATATATTAATTTAGAAACATGTTCACTTCCTAAAACACATAAAAATAGGGGATCATCCATCAACATAGAAGAGAAAACCAACAAGACCACACATAGAAAACACCCTGAATCCAGTTTGAATAATAATGAGGAATAAGAGTGGTAAGAAAACTATTTTTTCCTCTATTAATATAATTTTGAGTACAACTTATTAGACATTTTACATTGACTAATTACCATACAAATTAGAAGAATCAAACATCCCTTAAATAACAATAGCATGTTGATGCACAACTTTTCATAAAGAACTTATCCACATGTATCATTTTCCTAAAGATAAACCTCTCTTTAGTCACTCGACTCCTTGGCCCTTAATGGACCTACACATTTGAACCCCCTCTTTCTCATATGCCTTATGGTCTAGGAGAAAGAGGGAGTTCAACTAAGAACATTTGCTATAGTAATCCATTTTTGAGGAATTTTTAAAGTTGAAATATTTGTAAACATTAAAAATTAAAAATAGAGAATGAATAAATAATTATTTTTATCTTTTTAAATAAAGTAACATAATGCATAAAAGAGGGTAACCCATGAATGCAAAATTTGAAGCTAAAGTTGTAAAGCTGGAAAAAATAAAAAATTGCACAACTTATGCATGAAAAAGAAAAATTGGAGACTTCAATTACCTTATCAAATGCATAGTTTTCAAAATTTTCATACTAGTCATAGAAAAATTCTTGTTGTTGATAGTACAAATTAAACATAATTGGGAGTGAACTCTCTGATTTAAAATTGATGTATTCAATAAAATTAGAAACTTACAATTTTAATAATGTTTTGGATAAGTATAAGAATGTGGTGGTGGATTTTTTAACTTTAAATAAATAAATTTACTATTGTTTGTTGTTTTTTGATACATAGTTGTTGGATTTAAAACTAATTTATTTAGTTAAAATAGAAACTTAACAAATATTACTATTATCATAATGGAAACTTGCTTCACAAAAGATTTAATATTATCATTTAATAATGTTATAAATATTACTATTATATTAATATGGAAACATTACAAATATTACTATTTTCATATAGTTTTCAAAATTTTCATACTTGTCATAGAAAAATTCTTGTTGTTGATAGCACAAATTAAACATAATTGGAGTGAACTCCCTGATTTAAAATTGATTTATTCAATCAAATTAGAAATACAACAATTTTAATAATGTTTTGGATAACTATAAGAATGTGGTGGTGGACTTTTTAATTTTAAATAAATAAATATTACTAATTGCTTGTTGTTTTTTGATACATAGCTGTTGGATTTAAAACTGATTTATTTAGTTAAAATAGAAAGTTAGCAAATATTACTATTATCATTTATTACAAAAATTACTATTATCATAATGAAAACTTATTTCACAATAGATTTAATATTATCATTTAATAATATTATAAATATTACTATTATAATGGAAAAATTACAAATATTACTATTTTCATAATGCAAACTTGCTTTACAAAAAAATAATATTGTCATTTAATAATATTACAAATATTACTATTATATTAATTTGGAAACTTTCTTCACATTTCTAATTCAAACTGTTTGGCATGTGTTTTTCTTTCATGGATTGTGTGAGGTGCTAAAAGACGTGCTGCCATTGTAGTGTTACCTCTTGACATAATAATTAAACGTTTTATTATAATTATATTGATTAGATGGAAGTAGATAATTAAATTGTGTTTGGATTTTCATTATAGTTATATTGATTAGATGGAAGTACATAATTATAGTTACTAATTGTTTGTTGTTTTTTATACATAACTGCTGGATTTAAAACTGATTTATTTAGTTAAAATAGAAACTTAACAAATATTACTATTATCATAATGGAAACTTGCTTCATAAAAGATTTAATATCATCATTTAATAATATTATAAATATTACTATTATACTAATATGGAAACATTACAAATTTTACTATTTTCATAATAGAAACTTGCTTTAAAAAAATAATATTATCATACAATAATAGTACAAATATTACTATTATATTAATTTGGAAACTTTCTTCACATTTCTGATTTGAACTGTTTGAAGTATATAGAATTTGACATGTGTTTTTCTTTCATGGATTGTGCTGAGGTGCCATCGGACGTAATGTTACCTCTCAGACGTAAAAAGGTTTTACTATATTTATATTGATTAGATGGAAGAACTTACATAATTAAATTGTGTTTTGATTTTCATTCAGTAAAGACTTGTAGCATTCGGTTTGTTCCCGGAGTAGGTTTTGAGGGTTAAGTTGAATTTACAGATACACCAGCAGCTGATAGGATGCTGTAAACAGATCAATCAGCCGAGCCGTGTCGCCACAGCTGATAATTAGCACTAATAATTTAAATATTGTCGAAATTATCACCCTTGATGACACCGAAATGGAGATAGTAGTGAACTATGTAGACAGGGTTATGACAGATGCACACATTCAGGTTGATGTTGAAATGGAGTACATGGTTTTGGACGAACAAGATGTCTTCATGCAGATGCGCAGATGGAGGAAAAAGACGTCTTCATGGCAGATGTCTAATGAAGAAGAACAAGAAACAGGAACACATTTTCCTCGTCCATCTCCGCATCTGCCATGATGACATCTTCTTCATCCAAGTCCATATACTCTATTTCAACGTCACCAGTTAAAAGAAACAGAGATAGGTAAAGAAGAAGATCGAGAAAGAGGATCACATTCTTGCTATCCATATGGCTATGCATGTATGTACGAAATTTTCAGATGATTCTCTGTTACTACAAAGCTTTCTTTTTGTATCTCCGTGCAGTCTTAGAAATTTGATTTTGCTCTTGATTTTGTATGCTAATAACTCAGATTGATATTGCAGATATAAATAGGACCTCTAAACGCGGGTGCTCAAGAGTGTTGAACATGTACTAGCTTGATCAATAATACTTATGGCTTCCTCGAAACTCGAGGTCACATTTAATTGTATATCATCAATCTCTCGGATGTGATATTGTAATTTATCCTTTTAAATCCGTAAAATATGAGATATGCATCTAATATTATAATTTGAATAGTTAATACTTTTATTGTGTTTTTCTAACAAAATATATTAAGATGATTATTTATTAGTTTCAATATTTTTAAATAAAAAATAATATATTTACATTTTATTAAATATATATTACAGTAATTATATGAAAATAATATTGTTAATTATTCATTTGACATTGTATAGTTTAAAATTTAATTAGTTAACTTCTACTTTTATATTATTCAGGATTGAAAGATAAATAAAATAAAGGTAAGAGTTAAATGAAGTTTAGAACTAAGAATAATCAATAAAGTAATAATATTTTAGGATTTTCTAAATTAATTATCAATGATAACTGATTTTTTTTTTAAATGATCCTTCTTTTTATTTCTTTTCAAAATTTATCTCCAAAACTACTTGAGTCCTTATTTTAAAAACATATAACATGATCAATGTTAAAATATTGTTACAACTTTCTAATATTTTGCAATTAATTTGGTTAAATATTATAATAAATTATTAAAGAATAAATAAATCTTACAAAATTTCATTCCAATATATAACAATCCTTTTTGCATATAATACAGTTAAATTACATTTAAAAATTAGTCAATCTATACGTAAACTATTTCAATTTTTCATGAAAATTATTATAGTTTTGCTAAATATTTATAAATAAATTTTGTGCTATAAAATCAATCATGTAATTATAATTGAAAAGAATATTTTATTTTTTCATAAATAAGAGTAAAGGAATAAATTTCAAAATACCACATATTTCTACTAATTAATATTAAGAGTGAGTGACTTAAGTATAATATATAACACAATAGTAAGTGATTTTGGTTAAATAGTATTATAAGTTCTAATCAATTTGTTTAAGAACCATTTCAATGTTAATCTAATCTTGGGTTGCAATATTTTTTTAAACTATTAATTTTTTAATAATCATGAAAAAATCAATGCAATAAATTTTATTTTATTAATTTTTAAAATTTAAGATATATTTTTTGAACTAAGTTAATAGTGAAATATTTACAAACAATATTATAATTTTAAATGTAAATATATTTATTAAATTTATCACCTATAATTACAATAATTATCTTATAATAGCTATTAGAATGCATAACCATATATTTAATTATAATAATATAGATAATAACAAGAAAATACATATTACTTTACATATATTTAATTATAATAGTTAACAAAATACATATTCCTTCACATTTCTAAACTTTTTTTCAAACATATTAACACAAATAGCATAATTTGTTATTAACATGGATAAATTATTTTGGATAATCATTCATGAATTCATATTGTTGGAAAAAAATAGGGACTTCGAACAGTGTAGTAGGTAGGGGTTCGGGGGAATCTCTGGCAAATGCGGAGATTTCTTCAAGTCCTTAGAAAGGTAAGTCAGGCTCTATTGAAAAGGACATTTGAGAAAAGGTCCAGGTGGACCCAGGTGGACCCAGGTGAAAGGGATGGGATTTCATCCCCAATTGGGAAGTGTGATGATAAATCCAAGGATGCTGCGAACCTGTCAGAAAAAGGGGATGAAAAGGGTAAAACGTGGTCTTCATTGTTTGGTGTTAAGCCAAATGACAAATCATATTTTCCCCCTGTGCGCATTATTTCTGACCCGGAGTCAGGAAAGTTTTCTATTTCTATGCCGGATGAAATCATTGACCATAACATTGCAAAGATGGAGAATGTTCTAGTTGGAAGGTTTTTGGATCCTAGACCTAATATTGAAGTTGTAGGGGAGTTTGTTAAGAATAAATGGAAAACCAGTGGACTAGTTTCGGTGGTGGTGCTTCCTAAAGGCTTCTTTTCCTTTCAGTTCACTTGCAAAGAGGATTCTAGGGCTGTCAGGAGTGGTGGCCCTTGGGTTATTGGAAAGTCTTCCTTGGCCCTGAAGAAGTGGTCTTCTAGGGTTGATCTGTCTGATTCCATTTTTGAAATGGTGTCGGTTTGGGCTAGATTGCCTAGTCTTCCTTTGGAGTATTGGAATACAGATATATTTAATGGGATTGCTAGCTCCTTTGGAGAACTCTTGTCCATTGATACAATGACTACGGCCAGAAAGAGATTGGTCTTTGCTAGAATTTGTGTGGGGGTTTCTCAAAATGCTGATCTCCCTTCTTCGATTGACATCTAATCCAAGTTGGGAGTTTGGAAGCAAGCTATTGAATTTGAAACTACACCCTTTGTTTGTTTTAAATGTCAAAAGTCTAGGCACTGGGCAAAAAAATGCCCGCTAAACAATAAAAGTGAAAAAGAGAAAGTTGCTAACCTAAGACTATTTGGAGGAAAAAATTTGAGGAGAGGCAAATTTTTGCCCCTGGTGCGAAGGAGAATCTTGAAAAACACATTTCTGCTCCTGATCTGAAAGAAAACAAAATATGTATGCATAAGTATGTTTTCCCTATTATAGAATGTACTAGCTCATCAGATCCTAAGGATCCTAAATCCATGATCTCTCCGTATGTGGATAGTAAGGAAGAAACTTACTCTATGGAGGGAGCATGGGATACTCAGAAGAAGACTGAAATAAGTTGTGATGAAACGGGTTTTGTCTTGCCTTCACCTTTGGTGTTTTCTGGTAGTATGAATGTACCTGGTCTGGAGGAAATACCCATTAAGGGTTTGTCCTTGGAGATAGGAATACCTTTCCCTTCTAAAATTCTTGCTGATAGCCCTTGTTCAAAAGGGGAACAGAAACTGGAGAACGCCACTCTGGAAGTTGTGAGGGATACTTTTGATTCCCAAAGCATGAAAATCAAAATGCTTAATGTTAATTTTCTAGAAGCCAAGAAAGGATTAATGGATACCCTTCCTTGGGATCAGAGGCTTTTCTCTGAGAAGGATTGGGAATCAGGAAGAGAGTTGGAAAGCCAAGATGAGACAGAATGGGAGGAGGTTATTTCTCATTCAAGGTCAAAGAAGGAAAGAAAAAAGAGGATGGAAACCTCAAGTGGTATGATTACAAGAACCAAGGCCAAGGCGGACTGTGGGAATAATAAGCTAAGCTAGGGCAGAAGATCAGAAAAATGGCAAAGGGAACACAACAGCCTTCAAGATATTGCAGATGGGATCCAAATGACCATCTCAGAGATACTTCAATCCCCAGGTAAGAAATGAAAATCATGTCTTGGAATATAGGAGGGCTAAATAGCCGTCATAAAAAGGATGTTTTGCAAAATTTTGTTAGGGACCACAAACCTGATATTCTTCTTGTTCAAGAAACAAAAATGCCTAAAGATAAAGTAGAATGCTTTAGAATTTTTTAGAATTGTGGGGCTCATGGAAATAGCTCTATTGGTGCTTCAGGGGGAATTGTTAATTTTTGGAACAAGTTGTTTATTAGAGGTGAACCCTTAATGGAGAATGGTAATCTTGTGGCCACTAGATTTACCCACATAAGAGACATTTTTTGCTGGATTCAATCCAATATATATGCCCCAAATTGTAAGAATGCTAGAAATTTCTTTTGGTGTGAGTTGTTTGCTTTTTGAAAGTGTTTTGCTAATGAGCATTGGGTGGTCATGGGAGACTTCAATACTCCTCTCCTGAATGATGAAAAATTTGGGGGTTCTCAAATTAACTGGGATAGCAAATTAGGCCTCTCTGACTTCATTAACAGTAATGCCCTGATAGACCTTGACCTACAAGGTGCTTCTTATACTTGGACTAATAGGAGGATTGGGTCAGATTTGATCCAAGTGAGACTTGATAGGGCCCTTGTTTTTAGTCAATGGTTTATAGACAACTTTTGTGCTTTGAGGGCTCTATCAAGGGTGGGATCTGATCATTTTCCCATTTGTCTTACGGCGGATTCTACTAAGGTGAAAAAGAACTCCCCTTTCAGATTCAAAATTTTTTGGTTATCTCATCCTTGAATCTTTGAGGAAATCAGAAGTTGGTGGAATATTGATATTACTAGCACAACTATGTTTAGGATTGCTAAAAAATTAAAGGAAGTGAAATTTAATCTGAAGAGATGGAAAAAGGATGCTTTTGGGAATATCTTTGGAACTAAGATGGATATTCAGGGTAAACTCCAGGAGATCCAGGCTAAAATCCATAAATGGGGGTACATTGATAATTATAGAGAAAAGGAAAATGATCTTCTCATTCAGTTGCATGACATCATTGCTAAAGAGGAATTTTTTTGGTGGAAAAGATCTAGGGTGTCTTAGCTAACTAAGGGAGATGGGAACACCAGATTTTTTCACCTGTCTGCTTTGAAACATAGGGATGCTAATAGAATTGCTTTCATTAATGTTAATGGGACTAGGTTTGAGGAGGAAGATGATATCAAGAAGCAGGTTATTCTTTTTTTCAATAACCTTCTTTCTTGTAATGGAGAGATTGAGCCTGAATCTCAAGACTCCTTGCTTGAGGCTATACCCTAGGTAATTGGTCTTAATGAAAATTCTATGATCACTGCTATTCCTTCAAAGGCTGAAATAAGGAAAGTTGTTTTCTCTTTTGATGGTAATAAAGCTCCTGGAGCTGATGGGTTTCCTTTATTCTTCTTCCAAGTGTTTTGGGAAATTGTTGAGTTGGATGTTGAGAAGGCTGTTAAGGAATTCTTTGGATCAAGATTTCTTTTGAAAGAACTTAATGCTACTTTTGTGGTCCTTATTCCAAAAAAACCTGGGGATTCAGAGTTTCAAGCTTTTCGGCCAATCAGCCTATGCAATTCTATCTATAAAATCATTTCGAAGGTCTTAACTACAAGAATTCTCTCTCTGCTTCCTCAATTGATTTCTCCATAGCATAATGGTTTTGTGCCAGGTAGGTACATTCTAGACTCTGTTATTACTGTTCATGAGAATTTACATTCTTTAATGGTCTCAAAGACTGAAGGGTTCATTCTTAAACTAGACATTTCTAAAGCCTATGATTGGGTAGATTGTAATTTTTTATTTAAAATCCTGGTCAAGTTTGGTTTTAACAACAGAGTCATCCAGTTGATGAACCAGCTTGTTTCGACGGTTACTACTTATGTCATTGTGAATGGGTCACCTTTGAGGTTTTTTCAAACTTCCAGAGGTCTCAGACAGGGAGATCCTATCTCTCCTATTCTATTTACAATTTTGGCTGAGTGTTTGGGAAGAAATATTAAAAAGCTTATTGACCAAAGATCCCTTGTTGGTCTAATACCTTCCTCCTCTCTTCTAACCTATTCCCACAAGCAATTTGTTGATGATACCATTCTCATGGGAAGATCCACTGTGACTAAAGCTAAGACTTTCAAAAGGATTTTGAGTCTTTACAAATATGCTTTTGGGCAAGTTGTTAATAGGGCTAAGAGTTTAATTTTCTTCCTCAACACTCCTGAGCATAGACAAATTAAACTTGCTAGGATTCTTGGATGCCAGATTGAGCCTCTACCGTCAACCTATCTTGGTTTTCCTTTATGCATTAAACCTTTGGACTCATTCTAGATCTCTTTGGTTGAAAAATTCAATAAGAAGTTGTCGGGGTGGAAAGGAGCTCTTCTCAGTCAAGCTGGAAAAATCCAACTCCTCAAGGCTTCTTTGCAAAATTTACCTGTGTATGCTCTCAGTTTATTTAAAATTCCTACTAGATATGCTGAGGCTATTGAAAAAATTCAAAAAAGGTTTCTCTGGTCTGGTGTGGAGGACGAGAAGAGACTGCCACTTGTTGGTTGGGACCTGGTTTGCAGACCTAAATCGAGAGGCGGCCTAGGCTTAAGAAAAATTAAAGTGCTGAATCTATCCCTTCTTGCTAAACAGCTCTGGAGAACTCTTACTTTGAGAGGGGAATGGCATGATACCTTAAAAGCCAAATACTTTAGCAGCTGTGAGTCTCTTAATGATGTTATTAACTCTTCTTTATTACCTCGTGGGTATGTCTACTGGAATGATATGAGTAGAGGTAGAAAGTTGCTGGAAATGGGGACTAGTTGGCTTGTTGGAAAAGGAAATAATGTTAGATTTTGGGAAGATAGATGGCTTTTTAAGGATCCTTTAATCATAAATGAGAAATTCAGTAAATGGATGAATGATTGTAAAAGGGAATTTGGGGTCTTGGTCAAAGATTACTGGAGGGATGGGGATTGGGTTGATTTGAAGACCATCAGTCTAGATCTTAGCCCTGTTCAGTCTGTCTTCAGGGCCCTAAGATTGGTTCAACACTAGGTGGATGATCTTGCTCTCTGGATAGATAATTTGTCTGGCATTTTTTTAGTTTCTTCTACTACTTCTATGTTGTTTAGTCCACTGGAGCCTCTGCCCTTCTGGGCTAAGGCTTGGATTAATCTCTTGATTCCTAAAATAAATATTTTCTATTGGATCATGCTTCAGAATAAGATTCTCACTTTGGAAAATCTTGGTAAAAGAGGAATTCAATTACCTAACAGATGCTACATGTGTAGGAATGATGCTGAGACTGTTAATAATCTTTTCCTTCATTGTCCTTTTGTTTCACACATCTGGGACAAAATTTTAGCGCTTCTTGAATTGGATTGGGTTTCCCCCACTTCGGTCGAAGATTTTTTCTTGCAATGGAAAGCTCCATCAAAAACCCCTTTTGTGCGTAGGCTATGGTCTTTTGTTCTACCTTTTGTGTCATGGAGTATTTGGAAGGAAAGGAACAACAGAGTGTTTAGGGAAAAAGAGAAGTTGGAGGGGGACTTGTATGAAAAAATTGTTAGGGCAATAAAGGAAAATTTATCTTTAATCCCCAGAAAAGTGGTTAATAAAGCTACTTGGTCTCCTTTTGATATTGCTACTACGGAGAAGTGGAATTCAAAATTAGTAGCTTTAAATGCCCCCACGCCGAACTTTAGTGGGAGGGAGAATGCTAGGTGGACTTTGCCGCCTTTGGGTTGGTTGAAAGTCAATTTTGATGGTGCTACTAAAGGCAACCCTGGGAAAGCTGGCAATGGGTGTGTTTTAAGGGACAATACATGGGCTTTTATTGTGGCTTTTGTTGTGGATATCGGCATCCAAACTAATCTTGTTGCGAAAGCTATGGGGGCTTATCACACGGTTAACTTGGCTTTTAAGATGAATACTAAATGTCTGTGGTTGGAGGGTGATTCAAAGAATATAATAAATTTCATTCTTGGGCTTACCCCTCCTTCGTGGACCATCAAAAAGTGGATCGAAGATACAATTGCCTTATTAAGTAAATTCGAGAAAGTGAAAGTGTCCCACACCTATAGAGAAGCCAATAAGGTGGCTGATTACTTTGCTAATGAAGGGGTTAAGAAGGGTAGGGAAAATACATGGAGGAAGAATGATTACCTCCATTCTGAGGTGAAAGCGCTCATTTATTATGATTCAATGCATGGAAGAGAAGTTTTTCTTCGCCTTGATGCAGCGGATAAAGTTTACGTACGTCGATTTTATTAGATTTGATGGGACCAACATCATTTTCTTTTTCAAGAAGATTTTCTAGCATGCTTTCTGGGTGTTTGATAAAATATGCTTAAACGGGACCCAGACCAACAGTAGGGTGCGGTATAACAGAGCTTTGAAGATGGGGGAGAGACAAAACGTGTTGAGCTTAGCCACTTTCAAGAACACAAAAAGAATGCTAAAGCTTGGGAAAAAATTGAAAAGGGAGGTTTAGTCCCATTTTTGGAAAAGCTCCATGGTACTGTCGAGATGGTGCTGGACTATTTCACCAAAAATTGGAAAAATGGTGAGATTGTGTTGTTTGGCAGGAGTGTTAAGTTGAATGAGCAAATCATCAGTGAGATTACAGGTCTTTCGACTGAGGGCATGAAATTTTATCGGGACCGTTGGTTCTCTGATGAAGTGGTCATTAGATTTCCTAAAAAAGATAAGGAGAAGGCCAAGCTAGTTAAGGTAGCCAGTAGCTACTTTGATGTGGAGTCCATTAAATCTATCTGGAGGAAAGTCTTAAGAGTCATTATGGAGTACATCACGGTTGATGGGCGCTTCACCAGGGCGTATGGTTATCACTTTGCCATTTTGAACCACTTTCGTCACAAGGTTCATATCTCTTTGCCTTTTTATTTATGCTCTTCTCTGAAGAATTGCCTTGATGATGTTGAAAGAAACCCTAGATGGAATTCTATTATTCACCCTAGTCTTGTCGGGCTCATCTATGAGCATTATCAAAATTTACCTGCTTTGCCTAAAACTGTTAATGTTGGGGATTTGGATGATGAGGACTTGGAGAGTAGCAGGGAGAACGATCCCCTGGCCCCTCTTGCTTTTGCCCCTATTGGTTCTAAAACCACTGTTTTCCAGTCCCTTTCTGGTTGGAATGTCCTTTTGGGTTCTGCTCCACCTTCTTGTCCTAATCCACAACCCTCGCCTAAATTCCCTATCCTGTGTTTTGCTTCGCCATCTTGTCTTAATCCTCAGCCGTCTCTTGGTTTCCCTACCCCGGGTTTGGTCTCTAGTTTTAAAGGTACCTCAATTATGAAATTGGTCTCATACTCGGGGAATTCTATGGAAGTGCATTCTGATAAACCTATGGTCAGTAAAGAGTCGGCCCCTAGTGCCCCTACATCTGGAAGATTTGTGAATGCCCCTAAAAACTCCCCTAATCAGGGCGAAATTAATTATGCCTTGAATAACCTTAGGCCTGAGGACATTATGAGGGTGGCAAAAAAAAGTAAAAATGGCCTTTTCACTATTCTTAAGTGGACCCAGAAGGACGTTTGTGATTTGATTGGTCGTAATAGAGATCTTAGCAACAGTCATGGAACTAGAGCAGAAGATAAGCTGGAGTTGTAATGAGAATGAGGGACAACACACCCCCACTCTGAGGAAAATAAAATAGGTGCAGGAGGAAAGATTAACTAGGTTGGAGTACAATATGTCCAAGATTGGCCAAAAGATCAGGGCCACTTTGGAGAATAATCATAAAATTGCCAAGCACAACACTATTATCATCAATGCTATGGTGGAAAAGTTAGAAAAAAATCTAAAGAACTCACTGGTTGTGGACTTGGATGCGGACATAGGTTGTAGTTGATCTATTGTTGAAGGGATTTTGACTCAAACCTGAGCTAATATGAAGAGGAAGGCCCCTGCTTCTCCACACATGGTTCAAATCCTCATGCAGGGGTTACAGGATATGAGTGAAGCTGAAAAGGAAGCCAAGGATTTGATGAACACCTCGGAGTAGTGTTGCTGTGATCATTTTTGGTTTTTTTGCAGTCCTTTTTTTGGACCCTATTGTCTCTTTTTGCTGTCATTTCCTTTTTGGGACAGCTATCTGTTTGTTTGGACTTTTTATGCTCTTTCTTTGTTTGTTTGAACTTTGTGGTTTCAGTTCCCTATAAAACCTATTTTTTCCTTTTCAAAAACATTCTCTAAGAAAGTTCCATGATAATATCTATACCCCAAAAACCACTAGAGAACAAACAGAATGCTATGAATCTTTACCCAATTTTATGAAAAAAAAAATCAATTTAATTTAATAAGTTAGTAATCTCTTAAATAATTTCATCTAATTAATATAAATCTAATAAAATCTTTAATTTTTTTAATAATTAATTAGTGATTAATTTTTTAATTTTTAATCAATCAAAAGCATTAAAATTTTGTTGAAAAAATTGAGTTCAATATTTGTAAAAATTTTAATGGATAAACAAATCAATTTTTAAAGAGAATATAAAAAACAAACAATTATCTTTATGTTCATTGGTCAAGATTTTCTATTCCGAAAATAAGAAAACAAAAATGCTAACAATAAGACTAAAATGAATGACTTGTGGTCTCTTTGCTTGCCATTTTTTAAGCCTTATGTTTTTTCCTAAAATTTTGTCCACAAACTGTCCTACCTCTTTGTTCCCCATTTTTCAAGACTTTCTTTTTTCTTGGAACTGTCCTGCATTTTTATAAAAAACTTAATGGTAAAATGAGAATTTATTAACAAATTGGAAAAATCATTTTAAGAATTTTAATACTTGCATCAATATTTATAATAATAATTAGAATGTATTTATAAAAAAAATAAAAAAAAACTTACAATTATTTTTATTTGTTTGTTTCTTCCAAAAGAATTATAGGTAGGACCTATTCCTATTTTTTAAAATTAATTATTCATAATTATGTTTTTATTACTTAATCATTTTTTTTCTATTTAACAAATATTTATCTATTATTAAATTATAGATGCACATTTTACCACAAAACATATTTGATAAATGATTTTTCTTCAGGAAAGTTTTTCCCCATAAGGACTATTTATACGGTTCCATTATCATAGTGATCATAAAAATGGCAGATGGAAAGGGGAGTCTTACTTGCTAGACCGAATGTGGTCGGAAAAACTGGTATGGTAGGTTATCAAGTGTATTTCTATTGCAATTTGGAAATTTTTAATTCAAATTGGATAGTTTGGAATTGAGAGAAAACAAATAAAAAGCCACTATAATTTTGTGCAGTGACAAGAGGAAATAGATGGTATTTCTGTCCATTGATTTATTTCTTTGAGATTCACATTGAAATTCTTTTTATTTTCCATTAATCTAAACTCATGAAGCTTGATATTTTTGGTAAACAAATTAAACAGTTTGACTATGTGTAGGTCCTCAGCTATTTGGTTGTCACCTAATTAATAATAGCCATTTTCAATTTGGTTGGCTTTTAGTATCATTTGGATGCTCACCTATTTGCTCTCAATCAAATGGAACAAATCACTGGCACTCAGATAATTCAAATGACCGCTATTACCACCTATCTCCATATCTCGACACATTGCTTGAATCTATTGGAATATAATACTTTGCAATCAATAGATTTGTCCAAGTCAGCCCCACATCAGCTTGAAGACCATCAGCTTTCCCCATTGTATATCATCAACATTGAATTTTTGTAGGTATTTTCGAATTTGAAAAGGAGTGCTTATTTTGCAATGGACGCAACATACCTACAACAATTAATGAATTAGGTAAATTTCAAATTTGAAACTAAGAGCTCATTCTCATTAGCTTGAAACAAGACAAGACAAAAAGGAATGTCTTTGCAACCTTTGTAAGCAAGAAGTCAAACTTTTTTGGTATTGAAGTGAAGACCTTGCAGCAACAGACAAAGTGGAGAATATTCAACACAAAATTAGTAACAGATGTAGCACATTGTCAGCCGCAGCTACAGGATTGTAGCAGCTTGCATATTTTAGTGTGAGTGTAGCACCTTTTGTATTAGACATCTGTCCAAGTTAGTTTAAGTTTATTTTTGCAATGTAAACAGAGCATGTCCTCTAAATTTTTGTATTAATAAACAAATATGGAATATATGCAAAGTTAATAACTGTCTATTTTGGCTTGCTGACGATTCACTGCCTTTGTGCATATTCTGTGCTTTATTTATGCATCTGTCCATCCTATCACAGTAGTTACTTTTTGCTTGTGTTTTATTGCTCACCCCTGCCTCCCCAACAAGTGGTATCAGAGCCCTATTTTTTTGGGCAATAAGTTTATTGTGGGTATCTTTGGTAAAGCCCTAGGTCATCTAGGCATTGTTTAGTCTTCTCAAATATGAGAAATATGGCAGGAGGTGACAACAAAGGTTGGAAACAGCCACTAAATTTTGATGGGAAGAATTATGATATATGGGCTAAAAAGATGAGAACCATCTTAGTTGCAAATGACCTATGGGAGTTAGTCACAAATGGGTTCAATGATATCACAGACCCAAATATATTTGCAGCCCTTTCAAATGCACAAAAGAATCAATTAAAGGATGTAAAATCCATCAACTTGATTGAGGAAGCTTTGAGTGAGGCTATTTTCCCATGTATTGCAGCATCAAACTATGCAGAACAAGCTTGGGATATATTGGAAAATAGTTATAAAGGGACTGATAAAGTGAGGTTAGCTAAGTTGCAGCTCTTGAGAAGAAATTTTGAGACTCTAAAAATGAAGGATAATGAGTCTATTTCAGATTTCCACACCAAAGTCTCTACCTTGGTAAATCAGCTAAGAGTCAATGGAGAAACAATGGAAGTGAAAATCTCAGATGATTATAGATGAGCTTACGGGTTCACTACAAACCCATGAGAAATGGTTGAATAGATCTGTTCCTTCCTTAGAGAAAGCATTCAAATCTCAGACCAATGCAAGAGGTCGAGGAAGAGGAAGAAACAACAGAGGTAGAGGTCAAAGAAGAAGTAGAAACAATTCTAGAAGAGAAGGATTTGATGGCATAGAGGAGCCAAGCAACTCACAGTCAGCAAACTAGTACCAGAAGCAGAACAACAGTTTGAATCAAAGGTCTAAAAAACGTAATGTGCAGTGTTATTACTATCACAAATATGGCCATTATGCTAGTGAATGTAGAAAGAAGAAGCATGACCATGGAGGCCAAAATGCTAATGTAGCAAATGAGAACAAAGTTTAAAATGACAAACAATCAAATTTTTTCATTGTTTGCAACCTTGCTGAATGCAACAATGATGAAGTATGGTACTTGGATAGCGGATGCATCAACCACATGAGTGGTAACAAGAACTTCTTTTCCTCCATAGACAACAGTATAAAAACATAAATCAAAGTGGAAAATGATGAGAAGGTTCTTGTCATTGGAAGAGGTGTAGTCAGCATCCAAATGAAGAATGGTGAGAAGCAACAAATCCAAGATGTCTATTATGCACCTGGCATAAAACACAACCTATTGAGCATTGGAAAAATGGTCCAAAATGGTTATAAAATTCTAATGGAGAATGGAGAATGCAAAATATTTGATAGATGTGGTAGCAAAAGAGTGATGGTTGTAGTGCAAATGACGAGAAATAGAATGTTTCCTCTCAAGATGCACATAGTGTCTATGATAGCAGCAGCAGACTGTCAGTAACATCAGACCATGAACAACAACATTGTTCATCAGCACTCATAATAGTTGCACAGTAGTCAATAGTTGAACAACAGTTTTCTTTCAAGACACTCATCAAAGACCCATCCAAACTATGGAATTTAAGGTATGGTCACTTATGCTTTTCAAGTTTGAGTTTATTTTCTAGAAAAGGAATGGTTAGGGGTTTACAATCCATTTTAGAACCCAATGGAAAGTGTGAGGTTTGTATTTTAGGAAAAAAACATAGGAAGCCATTTCAATCTGGGTATTCTAGGAGAGAAAAAGCACCTCTTGAGTTAGTGTACTCAGATTTATGTGGACCCATGAAAATCCCCACTTTAGTTGGAAATACATATTTCATGACTTTCATAGATGACTATAGTAGAATAATATGGGTCTATTTCTTGAAAAACAAATCAAAATCCTTTGAGAAGTTTAAATGGTTTAAGGTAGCAGTTGAGAAGGAGAGTGGTCACTATATTAAAGCCCTTAGAACAGATAGAGGTGGAGAGTACATCTCCAATGAAATTTTGAATTTTTGTAGGAATGAGGGCATTCACAAACAATTTACAACAAGGTATACCCCACAACAAAATGGAGTGGCAGAAAGGAAGAATAGGACCATTCAAGATATGGTGACAAGTATGTTGAAAGCAAAAGGGTTGTCACACATATTTTGGGGAGAAGCTATAGCAAAAATGATCTATATACTAAATAGGTGCCCCACAAAAGTTGTTTCTGATATGATTCAACAAGAGGCATGGACAAACAAAAAATGGAGTGTTGAGCACTTAAGGATATTTGGGTGTGTGGCATACGCACTTGTGCCAAAGGAGAAGAGGCAAAAATTTGATGATAAAGGAGAAAAGTGCATCTTCATAGGCTATAGTGAGGATTCAAAATCCTACAAGTTATACAATCCCATCAGCAAGAAAGTAGTAATCAGCAGGGATGTTATATTTATTGAAAATGAAGCATGGGATGGAACGGTGAATGACACCACAGGTATTTTTGTTATAATACCTCTTGATGATGAAGAAGTCGCAGATGATAGCAACATAGGGGAGCTCAAGAGAGCAATAGCTCAGCAAGAAATCACTGTAGAGCATTGGAAAATAGCAGCTCCAGTGATCTGTAGCAGAACAGTAACTCTAGCAGTGTTCAACAGTAGCTTTGACAGTCAGCAGTACATTAGCTCCAAAAATCAGAGTAGCAACAGCTCAAAAGAAAATTCAGATCCTACACTCGCATCATTGATGCCACATAAGACAAAGAGTGTGAGGGAGATCTATGACAACACATGATATATTGATTTTGATGAAAATTTGGATTTTGCACTATTCTCCTATAGTGATCCAACATACTTTGAGGAAGCGGTGAAAGAAGAGAAATGGTGTAAGGCCATGGATGAAGAATTGGATGCTATAGAGAGGAATCAAACATGGGATTTGACCGATTTACCCAAGGGTAAGCAAGTGATTGGAGTGAAGTGGGTCTATAAGACCAAGTGTACTATAGTTCAGGGAAAATTGAAAGACACAAAGCAAGGCTTGTGGTCAAAGGGTACAAACAACAGCCCGGTATTGATTATGATGAGACATATGAACCAGTTGCAAGGCTGGAAACAGTGTGAATAGTGATAGAAGTTGTAGCACATCATTAGTGGAAAGTGTTACAGATTGATGTAAAGTCATCCTTCTTAAACAGAGTGTTGAAGGAGGAAGTGTATGTGGAGCAGCCACCTGGTTATGAAGTCCCAAGGCAAGAGGACAAAGTGTATAGGCTCCAGAAAGCTCTTTATGGGTTGAAAAAAGCACCTCGAGCATGGTACAATAGAATAAGCACTTCTTTTTTGAGCAATGTCTTTAGCAAAAGCAACAGTGAGCCCATACTCTACATCAAAGTAGCCAAAGGTGATATTTTAATTGTTGTTTTGTATGTAGATGATCTGATTTTTACTGGTAACAATGACAACAGAATTGTTGATTTTAAAGAGGTGATGAAAAATGAATTTGAGATGACAGATTTAGGTTTGTTGAAGTATTTACTTGTGATAGAAGTTCAACAAACAGTGCATGACATTTTTAATTTACAAGCTAATTATACCAAACAAATTTTAAGAAGGTTCAAAATGCAAAAAAGCAAACCTGCAGCCACACCAACAGCAACAGGTCTGAAACTGTACAAGAATGACAACAGTAAGGAAGTGAACCCAACCCTCTGCAAAAGCATGGTTGGAAGTTTGATGTACTTGACATCAACTAGGCTTGATTTAATGTATGCAGTAAGCTTGATATCTAGGCTCATGGAGGAACCTAAGGAATCACATTGGCAAGTAGGAAAGAGGATCTTGGGGTATGTCAATGGAACAATAGGATATGACATCATGTATGCAACGTCTAATGAGTTCAAGTTGGATGGTTTCACATATAGTGATTGGGAAGGAAATGTGGATGATAGGAAGAGCACATTTGGGTATGTCTTCAACATGGGATCGAGTGCAATCCCATGGGCATCAAAGAAATAGTTGATTATCTCTCTTAGCACAGTAGAAGTAGAGTACATAGCAGCAAATGCAGTAGCATGTCATGCTATTTGGTTGAGGAGGATCCTTGCAGATTTACAGCAACAACAAGTTGACAACACAGTCATTCATTGTGACAATGCATCCTCCATAGCTCTGACAAAGAATCCAGTCTTCCACGAATGAAGGAAACACATTGAGATTCGTTATAACTTCATAAGGGAATTGGTGGAAAAAGGTGAGATTGAATTGCAGTATTACAAATCTGAGCAGCGGCTCACCGACATATTCACCAAGGCATTGCCAAAGGATAGTTTTGAATGCCTAACATATAGGATTGGCATTTTGGATAGCTTCAGAGATCAACTCTAGAAGGAATCAACAGATTGACAGCTGACTTGCAGATTAAGGAGGAGTGTTGGAATATAGTACTCTGCAGTCAGCAGATCTGTCCAAGTCATCCCCACATCAGCTTGAAGACCATTAGCTTGCCCCAATGTATATCATCAGCATTGAATTTTGGTAGGTATTTTTGAATTTGAAAAGGAGTGCTTATTTTTGGGCTTACAACAGCCTCAACATACCTGCAGCAATTAATGAATTAGGTAAATTTGAAATTTGAAACTAAGAGCTCATTCTCATTAGCTTGAAACAAGACAAGACAAAAAGGAATGTCTTTGCAACCGTTGTAAGCAGGAAGTCAAATTTTTTTGGTATTGAAGTGAAGACCCTGTAGTAGTAGATGAAGTGGAGAATGTTCAGCATAGAATCAGTAATAGTAGCAGCATAGAGTCAGTAACAAACATAGCACATTGTTAGTCGTAGCTACAGGATTGTAGCAGCTTGCATATTTCAGTGTGAGTGTAGCACCTTTTGTATTGGACATCTTTCCAAGTTAGTTTAAGTTTATTTTTGAAATGTAAATAGAGCATGTCCTCTGAGTTTTTGTATTAAGAAGAAAATATGGAATATATGCAAAGTTAATATCTATTTGGTTTGGCTTGCTGATGATCCGCTGCCTTTGTGCATATTCTGTGTTTTATTTATGCATCTATCCATACTGTCATAGTAGTGACTTTGTGCTTGTTTTTTATTACTCACCCCTTCCTCCCCAACAATCTTGATGCAAAAAAGGTATCATGGAACTCATGGAAGGCCAAGATCATGAGATATTAGGGCTACATTGGAATAATTTTAGGAAAAAAGGTAGAATCTATTTTCAAAGCTTGGAAGTTGAGGCACCATTTCTACAACAAGGGATGATCTTATTATGATATTTGAGAAGAATCACCAGAATTACTCTCAAGTATGTGAAGTTGAAGTAGCTCTCATTAGGTAGATGCCTGTAAATTTTTTTGAAAGAGGAGGGGTTAGAGGATAGCGGGGAGCAAGCTAATAGAGAAAACTCAGATTGTTTAGGTTAGATTTCCAACCTATCCTATATTCAATATCTAGGTATGCAATTTGATCCTAATGCCTCATGTATGATGCCAGATTTTGTATACATGTATTTAAAAACAAAGAAACTCAGGTATATTATTGGATAAACCACTAATTTCCCTTAGGTCTGATAATTGTATACCGTTGTTTAGACCATAGAATATAGGGAAATGTTATGGTATCAGACCTTCCCTTTTCTAATGTAATTTACTAAAAAGAATTGTAAGATTTTTTAGGAAGATCATTATTGCTATTCACAAATATAAATGCAAGCCAAAACAATTCAACTAGCATTGGAATCGATTATACTCTCCTTTTCAAAATAGCTAAATTTAATAATCAAACTCAATTCCTATTGTTGCAAAGGTTGTACTTGAATTCCATCTTAATCTTTGAGCTTTGAGAGCACAATTATAATATATAAAACCATGGTAGGAATTAAAAGAGCTTGGAAAATAGTTATGTAAGTAGATTTCAATTCTCATTTAATGTCAATACTAAACAATGTGGAAACGAGATTAATGTGTCCATGCAGAGGAGTAGTAGTGTCCAGATTTATGAAGATTCATACTCTTATTATTGCTAGGGCTGGGCTGATTTAGAGATGTACTTGTCATTCAAGTTCATTTGTGTGAGTTCACCTTTATACATAGCTTTAAGTTGAAAACAAAATTTTGAGTATGCCTTGACAATGTGATTTCAGATTTAGACTTAAACTTCATTCCAAGAACCAAAAGATTATAAAAATGCAAGGAGATTAGTTGTAAATACTTTTAATAATTATAGGCATCCAATGCAATAGGTCAGATTTCCCTAGGTGATACAAAACGCCATTCCATTCTACCTAATTGTCATAATAAGTGTGGGAAGAGGAATCTTAAAATAAATGAACAAGAAAAGAACTACAAACTTAGAACCATATATTTTGTGGAGCAAGTGCTATGACTCTCTTGCTCAATTAGGATTTTTCACTTAAAGGAGAGAGATAGATCCCACACAAAATAGACGTAGTTCACTCAGACTAATGAAAGTACAATGAAAATATGTCTACATAGAAAGATATAAATGCAAAGGATTGATAAAATGGATTGATTATTTATGCAAAACTAAAGAAGTATGAAGTGTTTGAAAACATAGTGTAGTATGCAAACATAAATAAAAAGACCTAGAAATGAAGGTAAATTATAATAGAAATGCATGAAAATGAATGTGTGCACCTGAGATCTTGTTGGAGACTTGAAATGACTATTGAAATGCTACTAATGTTGGAAATTTGGCCTACTAGGACTCATTCACCATTCTAGGTGAATTAGTCCCAGATCTAAGAAATTATTCTAGAGTTCGTTTCAGACAAATGGGTATCCAAAACTGCATAGAACACTTTTTATACCAAGAAATAGGACTCATTTACCACTAATGGTGAATGAGTCCACTTTTTAATTTCTAAAAATCCAAAAGAGGAAATTAGAGCCCTTGATCTGTACTTTAGTTCCTGACAATTGTCTGCATTTGAAGCTCTGATTTTCAGCACTGTAATAGACTTTTTGTGGATATTTTTCTTTACTCTACACGGAGATGTATTCAATTTTTTTTATCTCAACCTACAATGATTTCCAAGCCTTCAAGATGCATAAATCTGCAAACACACAAGAAAGGAAGGAAAAATGTTGATTGTTAGGGCATGGGGGTTTTCCTTGGTCAAACCCCTTTGTAGGTAATTAAACCAAAATGGAGAAAGAATGTAATGAAGCATGGAACAATGGAGTTAATACCTTGCCATGATGATTTATCTTTAATTTCTGTAGAAAAATATGAAGAATCTTCCCTTGAATGCCTTAGAAAGCTATGCTGATGACTTAAGATGCTAAAACCCTAGCTTGCTTAACTTGAAAGAGATAAGGAATGATGAGTGAATGATAAATGAATGATGATCAAATGTGAATTAGGGTTTATAGACTTGTATTTATATGAAATCCACCTAAAATTCATGTTAATTTGATCCAAAAGGCTGACATGAAAGAAAATATAACTTAAATTCCAAAATTTCCCGCTCAAAACTAAAAAATGACCCAAATGGGACTAATTCACCATGTTCAGAAAATTAGTCCCACCTAGTAGGGAATAATTTTCCCAAGGTGGTTAATTAGTCCCAGAGGGGCCCTTTTAACAGCTAGAATGTTGGAGAATCAAAAATTTCAGTTCTTATGTTGATTTCATGAAGTATTTGATCAAATTATGCCTTGGGATGCACAATATGAGGCAATAGGTGCCTACTAATGATGATGTAAAGGTAAATTAGGGTTTGGGACACATAATTCAATGCAAAAGTGTGATTATAAACACTTTACAACATTAAAATGAGGTTCGCATAGACTAGAAAGGAACAACATCCAATGTGAATGTGTAGAACATATTACAACACTAGATTAAAAATAAGTTTAATTTCCAAGTCTTCTAGATTGATGTGAAGATGCATTTAAATACATTTTATAATGTTGAATAAAGGGGAAAATGGGTTCATTAAGTCTAGAGAAGTGTGAAATTCTTTTACAACACTTTACAACACCTTTTCAAGACATTGTTTGATGCATTTTATTCAATTTATAAAGGTCCTAGACATAATTTGGATGTGTAAAACACCTCAAAACACTAGATCAAGGAAAAATTAAGTCCATTTTTATCATCAATTATTCCCAAATCAAGCAATTTTCCTTTTTACTATGGTACAAAATTGATATGACTATAGATTTAAATTTTGTATTGGCTTACTGAAAACTCTATATCCAATGGTAGTTTGTACTAATATAACTAGTCAATAGGAGACCCAGGTTTGTTATTATTTTTATAATATAACATAGTTGTATCCTTGTAATATGCACTTATACCTGCATTTGTAGGTTTAAAATATTGTAGTTTTTCATTCATATGCTTTTCAATTCTCTATTTAAATTTTGTTAAAAAAAAGTATTGATCTTCATAGTAGTGCTTGATTAACAATAGTATATTTATATAATTTGAAGTTTATATTGAAATTAATTATTGTATATTTTGGATTTCCTTCACCACCCAAAAGGATTTTGGCAAAGAAGCCAAAGAAATAAAATGGGCCCATGCTCAAAGGACTTTGCATAGATTGCATCCTCTAGATACTAAGATGTTTGGTGATAGGAACAACTTTAGAGACCTCAATCAAATGGCTGAAGAGGTAAAAATATGTGCCAAGATTGCAAGGTAGGATCTTAAGATCACTGCCATTTTGTTCTTTGTGTCGATCATTATTCTTCACATTATGAAAAATTTTGTATTCTAATATTTGTTATTTGATCTTGATGTTTACAGGAGGAGAGGACTACATACTCTAAAAGGGCATGTTGAGTCTGTTAGTAAAGTTGAAGGGATTGGATATTGAAACAATTCAACAAGCTTACATTATTTGAGAGATGTTGGTTCTACCCTATTTGAGCAATGTCAATTCTACCTAGTCTTCTATAATGTTCATTATTTTAGCAACATTTTGGTACCTACCCCTATAGAACAAATATGTTTAGCCACATGGAGAGGTTGTAAAATAGGGAAAATTATAATTGCTCTTAAGAGTTATATGTTTTTTTTTGCTTGGGAGGACATAGTTAGTGGTGTATACGAAATCTATGGTTGTCATTAATAAGAAGCTAAATTCCTTTTCATATTCGGTGGAAATAAGTTTACATTCACACTTTAAAATGGAAGAAAAATAATAGCTTGACACACTCTAAACTATTTGAAACCAGCCATGGAGTGTAATCAATGAAAGATACATAAATTGAATATCATATAATTCAAGAGGAAATATGTTGTATGGATGAATTAGTTTATTGTGAGGCTCAATATAATCTTGTGATTGTTGTTTAATAACATAAACAAGCATTCTTTTCTTTTACCAAGGAATAACTCTTTATTAAGCTTCTGTAAGTTGAATTCTCAATTAGTTTGTCTAGTGCTCTAGATGTTGGCCTATAACTTTTATTTCAAAATGCCCTCTTTTTAATGTTTTGAGTTTTCTTAAGTTTTGCATTATGTTTAAGCTTAAAATATTCTCTAAAAGAAACTTTGTACCATCCCAAACCCAATCCACACCCACACATTTGGAAGGACTTTCACCATTGATGTGAAGAAAACTACTTCCTAAATAGTCACCACCACTTAAATGTGATCATGGTCATAAATTAGACTATATTGGGATGATTCTATAGCCATTTGCTAAATTTAGTTCTATTTGTTTTTATAGGTTGATAGTACTATTTGAGTACTAAAAATAATTGTACTGAACTTGTCAATAATTTTCATTTAAACTATATTTTTATTATCCTCCTTTGGGTCTTCAGATTACATGTGTAGACATGAAAAATTAACATTATGCATTTAATCGGGTTCAATAAAACCATTCATCAAATAAATCAAGTCTATTTGATTTATCTCTAAAGTCATCTATTTAAATTGAATAAATCAACTTTATTTAATTTAAGCCTATCATTATCCCTCTTTGATTAAATAAATCAAATCTTTATTTAATTAAATCTGAAAACATCATTCATCTCCTTTTTGATTTATTTTAATCATTAAATCTAAATCAAAAAGGTCAAATCACCTAAATCCCTCACTAAATTAATCTAATCTTGATTAATTTAATTTAACTTGTGTCACATTCTCTAGATTTTCCCACTTGCACAAATAAAGCATTTTAATTAATTTATAAAATCCTCATTTTCCTCAACAAGGCATCTTTGGAGAATATTCCCTCAAGTTTGAATTTCAAAATAAGTTGAATTGTCCCTTCCAACATGGTATTAACTCCTCTCTTACATGTCCCCCACTTGGAATTTAAGTCCCTTTTTCTCCCTCCAACAAGCCAAATTTGAATTTCAAAAATCCAACTAATCTCATTTATTTGCACATTGACCAAAACTTGCACATCCTTCATCCACTCACAAGGTGACAAGTGGCTCCTTCCTATTGGTTGCATCTTTAGTCCGACATTCACCCATTTTACACGTCTCTCCATAATTCTCTCCTATAAATAGAGAACTCATCATTTGCATTGGATCATCCACAACTTGATACTTATTTGCACTATATTCAAGAATCACACATCTCCATCATTAAAAACTTATCAAGAATTGGGAAAGGGCTTCTTTGCACAAAAGCACCAATCCACTATGAGATATGATTTACTTCATGTTTTATTGTATGCTTTCAATTAGTTTATCTAATCCTTTGTTTTTTTTATTGCATTATGAGGCGTGTTTAGTTATTTCATAGGGATGTTCACTGTTTGCTTTGTTTTAAAATACTAATCATGCTTTGTGTGTTAGTATTGTAGCCATTTGCAGATTTAGCATCCACAAAATTGCACTAGAAGGAGGGTTGCACATGTATGACAAAGTGATTTGTTTAACCAATGTTTTCATTTATGGTTAAAAAATTAATCACCTATGGTAATTTGTTTACTTATTCATCTTTCTTTAGATCTCATTACAATAGGTCCCAGTCATGTGATTAATTTTATTACAAATTTCACTTACCCCTTACAATATTGAGAGATGGGTTTTTTTTCTTTTTGATGGTTCATTACTAGAATGTTGAAAGAAAATTCCACATTTTTTTAGTGTGAATGTTCCTATCTTTGAAGGAAATTACTGAGGGATTTAGTTGTTTTTCATTTAATGACAGATTCATTCTAGACTTAGTTATTTTTTTGTATTGTCCACATTTTTTTATTCTTGGTTTGATGATCATTATTGAGAGTTTTCTGCATGAAAATTTAAGCCTATTTTAATTAACCATAGTGTTTTGAGAATACACTAGGTCCAATGTGAAGGAGGTTTAAGCATGTTTGTTTCATTATTCTTCCTTGTCTATGCTTCCAAAACTTTAAATACATTGAGGCATTGTACCTTCAAGTATTGTAGATGCACACACCCACAATACCTTCATTAATAGTTTCCAATACAAGTACCCAATGCAAGAGCCATACAACGTAGAAGCCTATGAGTTGTATCCTACCATTAATTATGCTACAATTGAAGTTGGTTTCAACTAGTACTTGTAAGCAGACAGGCAGTCCACTCAGTCCATTCTGATTCAATTATAGAAACAAGAAACCTTGAGTTCAATGTATTAATATTCTTTTGTCTTCTTAATATGTATCTCAAATTACTGCCAATTATAGGGGTGCGAAATGTAGTGGCATGGATCAATCAATGTGACTTGCTTTGGTATATAAAAATTTGTTGCGTGCCAACTTGGAGAAGTCTTTATGCAGATCTTGTCTTATCACAAAGCATTAGAATCTATTTTATTTCACAGTTGTTATTTTGAAATCCCTCTATTTAATATCGTTGCTTCTCCTATCAATATCGTTGTTGATCTTTTTTTTATTGCAGTTTCTATCATTAAAGTGTGGCGATATAAAGAGAAAATATTAAGGTAAATCTAACACCTGACATAGGCTTAGAGGATTTTGGTAAAAGGTCGTGTTGTCTGATTTTACACCTAACAAATGCATTTGCTTGATAGTGTCTTAATAGTCCCATGCCTCCTTTATACCCAGACATTCTATCTACAGTCTGCATAACTTGTCCTTTCTATTTTCTTACACGTCTACCAAAGCATTTCCAATAATAACGTACAAGGAATGCACTAAGAATTTTTGTAAGACCTTAATCTATGTAACTTAATTTTTTGTGAAAGGTTCTTAGCTTAGAGTGGTATTCTCCTATGTCTTCTTAGCTTGCTATTAGATTTCACATAAAAATTGATCTCTTTTGAGCTTGTGCATATTGGAAGTTCAACTGAAATGTGATCGAGAGAAGATATAGAGCTAGAATTATTTTTGGGCTAGGTAAGGAAATTTCACAAACAGTTACCGTGCATCCTCTTTTGAGCCTATACAACCATTTTAGCAAACATCTAGCGTGCATCGGGTAGTATTTTATTGTGTGCTTCGATTGATGGGTATGTTTTCCTTCCCTCATAGTTGTGATTAATGACTAGATGAGGGTATGAATTATGACTGACTAATGGCTCAAAACTATTGTTTGTGAATCTAATCTTTTAATCTAGGCCTCTACCACTCAGGTCCTTTCCATATTCGAGTACTTGTTGCTTTGTCATGCAAAGTATTTCTCTAGTACCCAAAAGGCTGTAGACCCTCTAGACTAGGGTCATGCAAAAAGTGTTGGTCAAGGTGAGAATCTCAAGCTAGGAATTAGATTTTATATTGCTACATGCATATGGTTCTTCATATGAATGTTTTTCGGACAATTTTTATTGCCACGCATATCTCCAAGTGTTCAGCATTCTCAAAGCAGGTAAAGAAAAGTTATGAAAGACAACACTTTTGATTTAATGGTCGATGTGATTGATGGGATGAATCAAGTTGAAGGTGGCGTCATTTTCTCTCTTATTTCATTCATGTGATTTTATTTAACATTAAATCTGATTCTCTTTCTTAAAAACATCACTTATTTTGAGTCCTTTGTAACATTGTATGGATAGAGTGGTCATTAATAAGATGCATGCTTCTCTAAAGAGCAATCTTACTTGAAAGAAGGTCCTTTTGATATTGTTACTAATGGTTTTGATTTATAAGGATGTGAGATGTCCAAAATATCATCATTGAAATAAGATCCTTGTTGTAGAAATATTGTTATTGAAATGAGATCCTTGTTGCAATTTTCAAAGGGATGGTACAAGGAACATTAGATTGAATATTTTCAATGAAATCTACCCTTGGTGCGCTAATGTTCAATAGCTAATCTCATAATGTCAGACACTTATTAATATTTCTTATTAATGGTTTACAGTTATATCTTGAAGACACTCATTAATGGTTTTGCAGGCATCTTCATTGATCGGCGTTGCTTATTTATGGATTTCTATAGGCTAACTAAATGAGAATTGAAAGATTACTCAAATTGTTGGAAATATTTACTTGGCTACAAATATAATCTTGTCTACATTAAATTGCATCAAATCTTAATCTTCTCTTTTTCTTACCTTGTAGGAGAAAAGGAATTTCATTTACACAAGGAACGTGCGACGTTGAAGCATTGGAAGCAGTCTTTTGAAGAGTTTTGAGTTGAAAAAAAGTGGACCTTGAAATTGAAATTGACAAAGCATTTTTAAATGCTTGGAGCTTCCATTCTATGCTTTAATTTTTTGTTTTACACTAACTCAATTCTTTTTTGTCTCTAAAACGAACATTACCAAAAGCTTTCAATTTTCATTGCAAAGGGGTTAAAATGAACTTTAGGAAAATTGACTATATTTTGTTTGAGGTTAACAATTGAACAAGACAACTTTCAAATCTCATTTTGGAGCTTTAAAACAAATCGAAATAATTGCTTTGTGGACTTAAAATGAACATGTGCAACTTTGTTTTGTGATTACTTACTCAGACTAACACCATCAAAAAGACGTATGTGCTTCTCTCGCACCTCACGATGATCTTGAGAATCAAAACACTTTTTGATTGTCTTAGGGTGGGATAAAGTGATCGCCTCCACACTTCATTTTGGAACTAAAATTGAACAAAACAAACTTTGCAAGTGTGAGTAGACCTATTGCATATGTTCTCCCTTTGTTTCTAAACAAAGGTTGATCAAATATGAATATTTTTTCTCACTTGTGTTTATTTTAGAGGGCCTTCCTTGGGGAAAAAGTAATCACCCAAGGGAACAACTAAACCAGTAACACTCTAAAGCCAGGAGTATTTCCAGCCATGATATAAATGTGAGTATTGGAATAAATTCCAGTATCACATGGTTGACTCTGATGAGATGGGTAGCAATGGTCTCTCACCATGTTTGGTCAACTCCTACAAATGGAAAGTTTGAATTAAAACCCTTGTTGTAGAAAGACCAAAATCCCTATCTATGTGTTGGTGCAAGAACGGTCATTTTGAAGCTGCCCCACACTTTTATGGTCTTTAGTAGAAATGAAAATCATTCCATGGGAGTTGCATGGGTGTTGATGCTTGGCTGTCCCATATAAGTGAGTGTCATGGAGGGGAGCCAGTGGGGTCAATCATCTAACCATTTGCTAAAGATAAGCATAGCTGGACTTGTCTAAGTGGGAAGTCAACAAATATAGTCTTTCATATCCATAAGGTTGTGCTTATTCTTTGTTACAAAACACATTTCTTGATCGAAAACATTGGAAAATCACCATTCAACATGACCGTCAAACCTCAAACTGTTTAGGACAAGCAAATATCCTTGAACAAATTCACATTCTATTGCTTGCCCTTGGGATTCTCATCCTTAGAGGCTTCTAAGCATTTGGATTTCATCTCAATTTTCTCTTACTAAGGTCAACATTATGAAAAAATTTCCTTGATTTTCTAGATTTCCACATAATGGACTTTTTGGAATGAAAAGGAATTGAGACATAGAAATCTAGTTTCAAACCTAATCAAGAGGATGTTTGTGGTAAAAAGAATCCATTAAGAAAATATTACATCAATTGGACCACACACATGTTCTTGTGTATCTTTTGATCATATGGTTTTCATCCAAACATTGGTCTTTTGGTTTTGAACAACTCTTAGAGAAAAGTACGTTCTTCACTATCTTGGTCTTGTAAACAAGGTTCTCCTTAGGTTCATTAGGGATTAAATTAAACACTTCATCCACGCCAAACATTTATCATCTCCATCCCACAAAAGAGCTTTGGAAACATCATTCTAGACTTGGTTAAATCATCAAAATCAAAATCAAAATCACCTTGTTTAGTTAGGTGTATGAGAATGCATCCTTTGTCATACATTTAATTGAATTATCAATCCATTGAACAATTTCATCCTAAGAATCACATCCAACATCTTAGGGTTTACAAGTTCATTATCCAAATAAAACCAATCAAAACCAAACCCTAAGTCTAGCATTGATCCAAAGTTCCTAAACATTCAACATCAATATCATTCACCCCTTTCATCATTCATCTCATCATTGGTCCTAAACACCTTAGAGGTCAAAAAGGTCAAAACACAAGAGGAACATGGAATATAAACTTCATCCATACATCATGATTAATCCAAGTCAACTAAACTTTTGAAGTCTTACAATGTCGATTGATTATCAAAACTCACATTTATACAATATGTATGTAGGATCATTATCTCCTATGAACCTCAATGATACAAATGTGAGTATGCCTAGTCAAAAGATTGGAACACCTTTCCCAATGGTATATTTAAATCCAAATCCAAAACTACAAATCTACCAACCAAACACCCAATGCTTGAGTCGTGCACAAACAAACAACATTATCCCATCAAATCCCTACATGCTAAATGTGGATGTACCAAGTAAAACTTTACCAAACATGGAAATTTTGAATCCAAACTTGGAAAACTTTGGGATAGATATGTTTGCAAATCACAAAAATGTTGTTTAAAGTCCAAACACGATGATAATGACTCCATGTATTGATCCAAGTCAAGGTAACACCATGCAAATTTAAAGTTACCTAAATCAAGGCAATGTGATTCCCAACCACAACAATGTTCAATTTCAACCTATCATGCCAAATTTGAGCATCATCCCAAATCAGGACATTGTCCAAAATCAAACACCACAAGTACACACTCCAAATCTACTTAAACAAAATCCAAATCAACTATATCAATGGTGCCAAGATCAAAATCAAGAGAAAGTCTTACTAGAACAAATTGCTTCAAGTTTGAAAAACTAACTGAATCCTTGAAACAAGAGGCATTTTTACTCCAAAAATAATGTACTCTACCATTGATTGAACCATGCCATCAAAGCAGATATTTGTGTGCACAACCACATCAAGAACAATATATCCAATGTCAATAAGTTGGATATCAATATTAATAACATCAACAAAAAATCCAACCCCCACATCTCCAAGATCAATCACCACATCTGAAAGATCAATCACTACAAGGTCAATTCATAGTGCAAATCTCACAAGGGAACAAACAGAAATACACACCACTTGGGAGACCAATCGAATCAATCCTACAACAATTGGTACAAGAAAATATCATCAAGGTACCCATCTATGGGAACTATCAAGAACCCCTAGTTAAACCACCAGGGTATAACGAGGAGCACCATTGTGATTTTCACAAAACAAAGGGACACACAACATCAAGTTGTATTCAACTCAAAAATCTCATCCAAGACCTCATTGATCAAAAGATAATCACTATTGGGGATAATAATGAACATTCAACCACTGGTGATAGCATTGAAAATTTCCCAACCACAATTGTTGAAAGCAATGATCAAGATCAATCCATCAAAGAGAACATTGAAGATGTTTCTATCTCGTATGAAGATCAAATAAACATAGGTCAAGAGTCACTTTTCAATCATGATCAAAATCCACCAATAATACCCGACAATGATCCAATTCAAGAAATTTCAACATCACTTGAATCTATGGTTGAAGACATTGACAATCTCTATGCCACAATTGTTGAAAACAATGTTCAAGATCTCTCCATTAATGGACACATTGGAAATGTTTCTACCCCATCTATGGATCAACTCACCATACATCAAGAGCCACTTTTTAGTGATCTATTTCAAGGATTTTTAGAAGTATTTGACCCCATTGACATAATCTATGATCCATTGACCAATGACCATGTTGAAAATGTCTCTACATCACCTGATGAGTTAGAGGACATATCTCAAGAATTTATTTGAAAGCATGATCAACATCTCTCACCAAATTCTAGCAATGGTCCTTTCCAAGACATATTGACATCCTTCAACCTCATGATTGTTGATATAGAATGAATCTTCAACTCAACACTTGATCCAAATTCACTCAAAGATCAAGAGGATATTGAACTACTTACTATGCCTAATGATGTTTTCCAAGAACCCTTTGTAAGCAATCCATCCCTTGAAACTAACCCATGTCAGGTACTTGATCCAAAGCATGTCGAAAGCAATCCCAAAATTAATCAAGATCAAGAATTTGTATCTCCAAGATAATATAATGATCTAATCGACACTCTCTTATCTATACAAGATGTCACAAATAATGATCATGTCCATGTAACACATACTCCTCCATCTACCCATGAGATGCTTTCTATGGATGGACACATACATGGTCTTCATTCAGAATAGGACTCCTTCACTCCTGACATTATTACACAAAAAGAGTAGGTTATCAATTCCTGCAGTCAAACTGAGTTGTCAACATTAGGATCAGATATATCCCAAATTTAGACTAAGGACATCATGTATGAAGATATCTAGCATTATCCACTCAAGGAAACTAGTCAGATAGAATAGGATATTCCAGAGTCAACATAGGGATCATGAAGAATCCTTATGATGAAACCAATGCCATTACTACAACTAGCCACATCACGAATCTTCATCCACCCATCATCCCATCCATGAATTGGGACCAACATCAAAAGAAAGATTTGAATCAAAGCACAATGAATGTTATCAAAGAAAGATAAGCTAAGAAGCATAATGGACAAATAAAATTCCCATGGATACCAAAACATACAAAGAAAGATTATCCCTATCAAACTCCATTAGTCAAAGAAACTATGGGGCAAAAAAAAAAAAGGGAAAAGTATCCATCAAAGATGTCCACAAAAGCAAAAGTAGGTTTTTCAAGCAACATACATAGTGTATCAAGTAGTTGGTCCTAATTCCATGCACACTTCTATATCCACCCATCATTGCTCATCTTCCCAATTTTGGAGAGTTAAAGGTTCCAAACTGTCAACCAATTCAAATTTTATCCCTAAACACACTCCATCCACTCCTCCACGCATGATATCCAATTGTCAAATTGACCATGTATTGGCAACGACCCTTCATTATAAGGATTCTAAAGGAACTCTATCGCGGTGTGCACACAAATACAAAGTTAACTTCTGTATCGATAAAGCATATCAAGAATCCCAAAAGTTGCATTCAACTGCACATATCTTAGCAAAGCAACTTCTTCAAGCAGGATACCAATGGCACATTATGATAGGGGTGTAGATGGTGAAATATGTAAATTGATAAAAACCTAACACACACATTAGCATGGTTACTAGTTAAAACAAAGCATATATTCAAACATCTCTATGAAATAATCTAACATGTTTCATATTGCAAACAAAATAAACAATAAAACCAAGAAAAATCATATGAAAACATGATGAAATCTCCATCTCATAGTGGATTGGTGCTTCTTCGATGTGGAAAGAAGCCCTTTCCCAATCCTTTGCTAAGCTCCATGATGAAAATGATATGAAAATGCTATGAAGATTGTGAAGTTGTGGAGAGAGATACTAAGATTGTGGAGGAGTGATACAATAGAGAAGCTCTCTATTTATAGCCAAGAAGGATAAAATAATTTCAAACATGGAGGATGTGGGACTAAAAGCTAACCAATGGCAAGATGTCACTTGTACAAATGTGAGAGGTTGAGGAATGAGCACATTTTGGTCAATGTGCCAAAGAGGGGGAGATTTGAAATTTGAATTTGATGACATGATATGTTAAATGCCAAGTTTGACCTTTGCAAAAGACATGTAAGACCTCTTAAATGCTTTGTTGGATGTAAATGTCAACTTGGGGAGAGATTAAAATTTGGAAGAATATTCTCTTTTTATGCCAAGTTGAAAGAAAATGATGAATTAATAAATAAATAAATTGATTTATTTGTGCAAGTGGGAAAAGCTAGAGGATGTGATGGGTGATTAGGACTAGCTTTAATCATGAATTTGATTAAGAAGAGGATTAGGGGTTTTGACCCATTTGACCTAGATTTAGGGATTTAACTAAATCATAGGGGAATGAAAGGTGATTTCAGACTTGATTAAATAAATATTTGATTTATTTAATCAAAGAGGATGTTGTTAGGCTTAAATTAAATTAAGTTAATTTATTCAATTTAAATGGATGACCTTAGGAGATTAATCAATTAAACTTGGTTTATTTAATTGACAAGTGAATATGATTATGCATGATGTCAATTTTACGTGTCTACAATTTGTCCCTCTTTGAAGCAATGTACTTGATGCGTTGATTCAAAGAATAAACTTGTCACGATCAAAATTGAAAAAAATTGTGATTTTTTCAGATGCCCCAATGGAAAGAACACTGGTACATTGCCCCCTTGAGAGATCGAGCAAAAATATTCAATTTGAGGGTTGACCTCAAGATAAAGAGGTTCAAGATAGACATATGGATGGTTATGATGATGATGCAAATGCTATGGTTTTAAGATGCTTAGAATAACCAATCTATATTATCCTAAACAACTTAAATGATGATATAATGTATGTGAGATGGATGAGATGGATGATGTGATATGGTATGATTATGAGATTTATGTATGCTAATGATTTTTGGATGCAAAATGGATGCAATATGGGTGCATCGGTGATGTTATGTTAGCACGGAGAGAAGAAAGAAGAAATGAGATGATGACAAGAGGATCCAACAAGTCCATGACTTGATGAGACTTTATTAGAGATGATGATGAAGATAGATGATGATGAATGATTTTCTTATCAAGAATTGAGATTTTAAAAGGGCTACTTACCTTATTTTTGATTACACATATAGATATGATGCATCAAGGTATAAAGAGCTAGGATGGTGTTGTACCTAGTGTGATGGACTTTTACTTGACAAATAGATAGGAGTATTCTTGTTCACACATGACATACAAAAACCTTGCTAGGATGTACCTAACAAAGCAAGTATTCACCAAGTTATATTACAAGAACGTCCAACAAACACAACAAACAAAAGGACAATGATCGATGCACCATTCATTTCTCTCTAAATCCTTTGTTTGGATATCATTGAGAGGTCCTTGGAATGAGTGCAATAAGATAAATCAGAAGAGAAGATCAAGTAAACAAACAAGTCAATGTTCTTCATACCTCCAGCCAAAGGGATGTGTTTTGATAGGATTAGAATCCAAAGTGATCTCCAAAATGATGCCCATTGTCAGAACGATATATTCTAGGGCATGCATTGTATAGGATGATGATGGGCTGATAAGTTGTTTGACAAGCTATTGATATAAAGTCGATTGACATGTTTGAAAATAATCAAGGGTTTGATTTTGCGTTTAAAAGTTTGTTGTTTCGATTTTGATTTTGTGTTTGAAGTTTTCTTTTGTTGATTGTTGTGATTGTTTTTGTTTGTGTTGCTAAAGGAGGAAGGTGAGGATCAGTTTATTATGGATGATTGATTATTTCAAGTGAAAGTGAGATGAGATAGATAGATTTTTTCAAATATTTGGATGTTTTTTGACATTTTTGGAATGTTTTGAGGTTGTTTTTGGTATTTTTAAGATTTTACAAATGTTTTGATTTTTGATTTTTTGAATGTTTTGGGGTTTTTGAGATTTTATGAATGTCTTTGGATTTTGTGTTTTTTAATGTTTTTGTTTTTGTCTTTTTCAATGTTTTGTTTTTTGTGTTTTTTGAATGTTTTTGGATTTTGATGTTTTTTTGAATGTTTTTGAATTTTGATGTGTCAGGGGCTGATCAAAGATTAGCCTTGCCTATGTTTAACCTCAGAGATGACGTAGTTCAGATACCATTTTTTTGATTTTTTTTGTTTTATGCATTTTTTTTGGATTTTGATATGTTTTGGATGTTTTTGGGATGTTGATATGATTTTATGATGTTTTCAGATTTTCCACATAAATTTCACGATTTGGATATGGGTGTGTGATGATATCAGTGATCTATTTTGCGATTTTGTTGAAAACCAAGTTAGGGTTGATGGATTGGTAACATTATTGAGGATACACGACAATGAAAGGATAGTGTTAAGCAACACAAGGATTAGGATGGATATCCCAAGATGATGAGGGATTGATGGATTGATGATGATAACATTGTTGAGGATGCACAATAATGAAAGGATTTGGTTGGTCAGGATCAATGATGATAACATTGTTGAGGATGCACAACAATGCAAGGATAGTGTTAAGCAACACAATGATATCCTGAGATGATGATTTTTTGATTGGATTTGATTGATCACGATTGATGAATCTTGATTTGGAACAAAAGTTGTTCAAATGATTTGATGTGATGTTTTAAGTGTAAATTATATGTGACTGATAGTGATTGTTTGGATTGGTGTTTGATGAAAGATGCTCAACGTGATAGGAATGTCTTCTTGTCAAAATGTGACATGGGCTAGTGATTTGGAATCTTTGTCACAAATGTTTTGACCACTTTGATTTCACATTTGCCAATGATCAGGTCACCACATAAGTTTGAGGATATAGATCAAGATTTATTCTTGAAGTAGGATGTACATATCTTCCCCTAGTGTCTAGCAATGTATGGACTTCCATGGGTGGATGCTTGGATAGGTGTGCGGATGAATGGATGTGGTAAGCACACAAAGGATGCCAAGGATTATCTTGCAATAAGATAAGGTGTTTGAATAGAGTATGCTCAATTGGATAATGCTTCATGGCTTAGATAATGTTGCATAGGATAGGATCAATGCAAATGGGTCATGTCAAGATGTTTACCATAAGCAAGCATAAAGTGTGCACTGAACTTCATCAGGATCAAGATAATGTGGAAGATGGATGGAAATGGTTTGGATGACTGGTTCATGGATGACTGGATTTATTATGGCTGAGATGGATGGAATGTTGGATTTATTATGGATGGGATGAGATGCTTTCACCTAAAGTGGACCACACAAATGCTTGATTCTACACATGACGCTTGTTTGCCAGGTTTTCATCATGGAACATGTCCAAAGCACCATTGTAGTGGTTTTCACTAGAGGAAAATTTTTATCTAACCCTTCTAATTTTTTTGGATTTTCATATTTTTTTTATTTTTTTGGTTTTTCTGAATGATTTTAAATTCATGCTAAACCATCTCGTGGTGTCGATGTAGATTCTTCTATCATGATGTTCCATCGATATCCTGCTTGAAGAAGTTTTTTTGCTAAGATACATGCACTTCAATATAACTTTTGAAATTATTGATCTGCTTTGTCGATATTGGAGTTAACTTTGTCTTTGTGCACACATCTCAATAGAGTGCCTTCATAATCCTTATGATGAAGGGTCATTGCCAATACTTGGTCAATTTGAGAATTGGATATCATGTGTGGAGGCATGGATGGAGTGTGATTAGGGATACAAGATGGATTGGTTGACAGTTTGGAACCTTTGACTCTCCAAACTTGGGAAGATGAGCAATGATGGGCAGATATGGAAGTGTGCATGGAATTATGACCAAATGCTTGATACACTTTGTATGTCATTTGAAAAGCTTTCTTTTGCTTTTGTGGACATCTTTGATGGATACTTTTCCTTTTTTTATTTTTCCCCATAGTTTCTTTGACCGATGGAGTTTGATAAGGATAATCTTTCATTTTATTTTTTGTTATCAATGTGTATTTAATTTTTCCATCATGCTTTGTTTCATTTTCTTTGATAACGTTCTTTTTTCTTTGATTCAAATATTTCTTTTGATGTTGGTTCCAATTCATGATTGGGGTGATGGGTGGATGAAGATTCATGACATGCCTGGTTGTAGTATTGACACTAGTTTCATCATAAGGACTCTTTTTGCTCCCTATGTTGACATTTGCTTGAGACATAGTTGCCCCTAGTATGGTAGTACTATTGCCTTCATGCTTTGATTTTTCCTATTTTGAGAGCTCTTTTTTAGAATGCATTCTCTAATAAATGACTACCACAAATGATGTTATTAGAATTTGCTACTCTGCTAACTCTGAAATATCCTGTTCTCTCTGACATGTTTCCTTGAGTGGATAATATTGGATATCTTTATACATGATTTCCTCAGTTTGAATTTGAGATATATTTGATCCTAATGTTGACAACTTAGTTTGACTATAGGAATCAATAACCTGCTCTTTTTTTGTAATAATGTTAGGAGTAATGAAATCCTATTTTGGAGGAAGATAATCTATGTGTCCATCCATAGAAAGCATCTCATGGGTAGATGGAGGAGTATGTGTTATGTGAATATGATCATCTTGTATAGATAGGAGAGTGTCCATTAGACCATTGTAGTAGCTTGGAGATACAAACTCTTGATCTTGAATGATTTCAGAATCACTTTTGACATGCTTTGGATCAAGTTCTTGACATGGGTCAGTTTCAAAGGATGGATTGCTTTCAAAGGGTTCCTGTATATCATCATTAGTCATGGTAAGTGGTTCAATATCCTCTTGATATTTGAGTGGACTTAGATCAAGTGTGGAGTTGAGGATTCTTTCAGTATCTGTAACCATGAGGTCAAAGGGGATCAACATGGCTTGGAAGGTACCATTGCTAGACCTTGGTGAAAGATGTTGATCATGCTTTGGGATAAATTATTGAGATATGTCCTCTAACTCATAAGATGCTGTAGAGAGACTTTCAATAAGATCATTGGTCGATGGATTGTAAATTATTTCAATGGGATCAAATAATTCTGACACTCCTTGAAATAGATCACTAAAAAGTGGCTCCTAATGTATGGTGAGTTGGTCATCAAATGAGGTGGAAACATCTTCAATGTGCTCATTAATGCATAGGTTTTAAACATTGTTTTCAATAATTTCGGCAGAGAGATTGTGAATGTCTTCAACCATAGGGTCAAGTGATGTTAACATTTCACAAATTGGATCATTGTTGGGTATTTTTGGTGGATTTTGATCATGATCAAAAAGTGACTCTTGATGTATGTTGTTTTTATCTTCGGATGAGGTAGACACAACTTCAAGGTGCTCAGTGATGGATTGATCTTGACCCTTATTCTCAACAGTTATGGCTGAGAGATTTTCATTGTTATCATTAGTAGTTGGATCTTCATCGTTGTCCCCAATAGTTATTATTTTTTGATCAATGAAGTCATGGATGATATTTTTGAGTTGAATACAACTTGATGTTGTGTGTCCCTTTGTATTATGATAATCACAATGCTGCTCCTCATTATACCCTGGTGGTGTAACTAGGGGTTCTTGATAGTTCCCATAGACAGGGAGCTTGATGAGATTTTCTTGTACCAATTGTTGCAATACTGATTCAATTGGTCTCCCAAGTGGTGTGTATTTTTGTTTGTTAGTTTGTCAGATTTGTACTTGACCTCGTGGTGATTTATTTTGGAGATGTGGTGATTGATCTTTGAAATGTGGTAATTGATCTTTGAGATGGGGTAATTGGGTTTGTAGTTGATGTTGATCTTGATATCTAACTTCTTGACATTGGAGATTTTGTTCTTGATGCGGTTGCGGACAGAACTCAATGCTTTGATGACATGGATTCACCAATGGAAGAGTGTATTGATTTTGGAGTGAAGATATCTCTTGGCTCAATAATTCAATCAGTTTGGCATGTGAAGCAAGTTGCTCTAGTGAAATTTGATCTTGATTTTGAATTTGACTCCCTTGATTTGGCTTTTGTTCAAGTATATTTGGGATGTAGACTTGTGGTGTTTGCATGGGATCGTGGATAAATTGATTTTGAACAATGTTATGACTTGGGATGATGTTCAAATTTGGAATTATGGGTTGAAATTGAACATTGTTGATGTTGGGAATCACATTGACTTAATTTAGGTAACTTTGATTTTGCATGGTGTTACCTTGACTTTGGTCAATACATGGAGTTTTTATCATGATGTTTGGACTTTGAACAACATTTCTATGTTTTGCAAGCATATCTATCCCAAAGTTTGTCACGTGTGGATTTGAAATGTTCATGTTTGGTAAAATTGTACTTCGTATGTATGGATTTTGTGGAATGATGTTGTTCGCTTGAAGATTCATTCATTGATTGTTTGGTTGATAGATTTGTAAGTTTGGACTTGGATTTAAATCTATCATTGCGAAAGGTGTTCCAAAATTTTGAATGGGCATACTCACATTTGTTGTACCATCGAGGTTTTTAGGAGATAATGATCCCATGTATGAATTGTATAGATGTGAGTGTTGATAATCAATTGGCATTGTAAGGCTTTGAAAGTTAACTTGACTTGGATTAATCATGATGTATGGATCAAGTTTATATTCCATGTTCATCTTGTGTTCAGGTCTAGTTCATACTGTAAAATAAGGATCAATTTTCAAGAATGTAGGATGTGAACCTCTAATTCTTTGGATTGATCTAAACTCTAGGTACAAAAAAGAAAGTCTAATATTTTAAGAATCAAAGGGATGGTGATGAGATATGAAAGATGGATGATTGGTGAATGATTGGAACTCTTAGGAAACCTTGAAGAGGATACTAAACTTTAGGACTTGGATTGATGTTTCATTTGATTTAGATAGTGAACTCATAAACTCTAAGAAGTTGGATGTTGTTCTAGAGTAAATTTTTCCACAAGATGCTAATTTGACTAAATGTGTAAAGAAGGATTCATCTAGACACAACTAACCAAACAAGATGATTTTTATTTGATCTGATTTTGATTTTGGATAGCAAACTCATAAACCACAGGATGTTGGATGTTTATCAAGGGATAGATTTGTTCACAAGGATCAATAATTTGAATAAATATGTGGAGAAGGATTCATCTACACACATCTAATCAAACGAAATGATTTTTATTTGGTTCAAATGATTTGCCTAAAGTTTAGCATGAGGTATTTTTTGAAGATTTCCAATAATTTTTTGTGAGGTGATTTTGATTTTTGATGTTTAGGAGATGGATGAAAATTTTGATTTTGATCTTAAGAGACTTAGAGAGACTTTGTTTACTTTGTCAATATATTGAAGAGCATGCTTTTCTCTAAGAGTAGTTTAAACCAAAAGGCCAATGTTTGCATGAAAACCATATGATCAAAAGATATCAAGAACATATGTGGGGTCCAATTTGTTATCTTTGCTTAGTGACTTTGTTTTACCACAAACACTCTTCTTGCTTAGTTTTCAAACTGAATGTCTATGTCTCAATTCCATTTTCATTCCTCAAGGTCCAAATGAAATCCAAATGACTAGAAACCTCTAAGGATATGAATCCCAATGGTAAGCAAGGGCATGTGAATTCGTTCAAGGATATTTGTTTCTCCTAAAGGGTTTGAAATTTGAATGGTTTTTTTAATGTTTGTCTTAATATTTTGGATCCAAGCACTATGTCTTCGAACTGACTCACAAGCAATATAACATCCTAGCTCAATTGGTACATTTTTCTTGGTTTGCTTGCATCATGCCCTTCGTAGTAGAAGAGATGATTTTACATGAAACCAAGGAAAAATATAAAGGTATGTTAAGAATGAAGTCTTAACCTCTATATTTTAGCTAAGATTAGACATGGCAAGTAACTTCTTGGAATATAAGTTCCAATGCAACACTTTGATAAACTTGTTGGATGGACTGGTTGGTTACTACAAACAAGGTTCTTAATGACAAAAAACTGTGAACACCAAAACCAACACTCACCTGCTTGGCCACTTAAGGCGTTGTATTAGGTGCAGTCTATTGTTGGCACAGATTGGTGCTAATTTCTCATGATTTCACACCCTTTGATATAGCCCACTAGTAAATGTGCTTGCAAGAACTTGCTTATGAGTTTCTTGTATCAGAGTGTTTCTCATAGTAATCCCTCTCTTAAAGGTGTCTTAAAGCAATAAAATGAATTTTGAGTGTTTCTCTTGCACCCAAGATCGCACGAAGCACAAAGGGAGAGGATACATACTCAAAATGCACCAAAGACAAGATCAGATGAATCAAGCACTTGTTCGTTTTAAGACCAAATAAAGATGAATTATTTTTAAGCACCAAAATCGAAGTGTGAAAGTTGTTTATTTGATTTTTAACCCCAAATTAAAGTTTAGTCAATTTCTAATGTTCGATTTTAATCTAGCTTTGAAATTATCAAATCAGTGATTTATTTTAAACAAAAATTGAAGTGAGTTGGCCTAAAATATAAAAGAAAAGCAACACATGAATGCTCTAGGCTATTTCATTAAGAATTTAAAAATGGTTTGTTTTAAATTTTGATAAGCACTTCTCCAACTCAAATATGATTATTGTTTGATTCTCATGTGAGCGCAAATCACTGTTGTTTCTTGATGCCAACTTGTTATGCAAAGTAGAAACAAAAAATCATTTTTTTTCAAAATCACTACTATTTTAAGATCAAATACACCATACTAAATACTGATTCAAAAAACTAATGTTGTCAGTCCAAAAGTGAGATACCCAAGAGTGTTGCATTAATATTCCACATACATAACCTTAAAGAATAGAACATAAAATATATTAGAATTTTATTCAGCTATCGATCAAATGTACTTCTCTGAATACGGAAATTTTTATATTAAAAGCATCCAAAGAAATAAAGAGAATTTGAAGGGATGATGCAAGATTAAAATATATATATATATATATATATATACATATATATACATATATATATATAGTTATATATATATATATATATATATATATATATATATATATATATATATATATATATATATATATATATATTTTAGATTAGAGAGTCCCTTCCACCAATAGACATCGTCAAAGGTTTCCTATTGTCCTTTATTCCATAAATTTGTTATTAATGAATATGTTGAATGCTCAAAATAGATAATGGCATTTACTGCCACTACTAGAGATAACCTACACACCACAGAAAGATTACAAACAAGTTTTCTAATGCCTAGGAGAAAGCGCCTGCAACTTCAAGATTCAACATGCCCCCAAAAGATGTGGTCTCATAATTACAAAATATTTACTAAATGAATCTATGGAAAGATTGTTGCATCAAATTAGGGCATAGAGTGTTTATGCAAGAATAAAGGAGCAGTAAATGGTATGATAAACTAATAGCCTACAATAAGGAAAAGAGTCTAATGATAGTCAAACTAGCATATATGTAAGCCACGTGATTCTTCAATCTGATGTTTGTATGTTGAGCGAAGTTTATTTGAAATGAGACTAAAACTTTACTATCACTTTGAATGCAACAAAGGATGTTTTGTAGTAGTTGATATCATTAATGTGTTCCCCACATATTATGCAACTTTAATGTAAATACCATATAAATTCAAAGAAAGGCAATCATCTACGCCAAACTCTCTAGCACATAATCATTTATGACCACATAATAGAATAGATAACTTATTGCAAGACTGTGCAACCACCAAAAATAAAGCAAACAAGGAACATAGAGTTTGATATGGCACCTCAACAAGGTACGTTACTATTTGACATGACATTTTTAGAAAATACATGGCAAAGGATTTGAACTGGCGGTTGGAGTCATTTCTAGACTATAAAATTAGACTATGATGGCTCCTTATTTTGACATATCTCCAAACTACAAGAATCTGAGATGGCACCTTCATCTAAGATGTCTTTTCATGATGATTCATTCAATGCATTTATGGTAGACTTTGACCATGCAATAAATACACCTCTAGAAGTAATTTTTTTTGCATCTATTAGCTGCAAAGAAGAACTCTAGGCAAGTAGTATCGTGTTAGAGCATCACCGCCACAACCTTACTCCCTGCAACCATTCTAAAAGAAACATAGTTATGGCAAGTATCTGTTAAAGAGAAACATAGTTATGGCACCACAAGTTTGATTTATGGGTACTTGAAATGACATCAAACACATGTAGGGCCACACAAACATAAAATACAATGCTCTCTTCCTCTTATCTCAATTCCAATCAATGCATTGAAAATGCGTGGCAACTAAATAACCAGAGACTTTCATTTATCTCCAATCCAATCAATTGAAAGTCAATGCACTAGGTGTAGAAAATACATCTAGGCATCAAGATGTGGTCATGAAAGAGAATCAGATAGAGTGCTAGAAAATATGCTCATAGATCTACTTCAGATAATCGTCTAGAGACAAACACAATTGTAACACTGATTTCAATTAGATAGTTAGAATAGATCACTAGACATGTTGATAACACCAGAGAGGATGGGAGCATGTGAAGGCGTGTGATAGAATTCCTTAAAAAAAACATGGAATTCCAAGGGTGCACGTTAATGGATTTGTTTGAAAGGATTTTTTCCTTTTTAAACTTCCATACAAGATGTAATTGGCAGGAAAAGAAAAAAAATGCACCCAAAGCTATTTAAAGGAATTTAAAATTAATGCAACTGGTAGGCATATGGAGCAACAAATAAAGGATTTTTTTCAACCAATAGATGTAAAATAAGATTCAAAAATATTTTAGAATATCATCAATTAGATTAGCACAAAAAAAAATGGTCTTTATCATTCTAACTTGACTCAAATTCAAATGGAAAATCATAAGTAATGGGCTGAAATAGTTAAAATCGAGTTTGAGTGTTTGGAAACTTACATAAAATCTTCAAAGTGTCATCTTCTATCTAAATCTACACTCTCATCACATTTTCAAAATGGTTTTTTCTCAACTACGTTTTGATAAAATGACAATTTCATCACTAATACGCAAAGATCAACAAAGAATTTTTTTTTGTATCAAAAACAACAAAGATTCGAATCAAATGCATACAAAAAGAATGATGTATCTTTCATATTGAATGCATTCAAATGATCCCTCCTTCTAGTGCCATTCTATAGATGGTGAAATCTGCAAATTGCTAAAACCCTAACACACAAATTAGCATGGTTATTGGTTAAAACAAAGCATATATTCAAACATCTCTATGAAATAATCTAACATGTTTCATATTGCAAAAAAAATAAAAAATAAAACCAAGAAAAAGCATATGAAAACATGATGCAAACTCTATCTCATAGTGGATTGGTACTTCTTCAATGTGGAAAGAAGCCCTTTCCCAATCCTTTGCTCAGCTCCATCATCAAAATGATATTAAAATGCTATGAAGATTGTGAAGTTGTGGAGAGAGATACTAAGATTGTCGAGGAGTGATACAATAGAGAAGCTCTCTATTTATAGCCAAGAAGGATAAAGGAATGCCAAACATGGAGGATGTGGGAGTAAAAACCAACCAATGGAAAGATGCCACTTGTCCAAATGTGAGAGGTTGAGGAATGAGCACATTTTGGTAGATGTGCCAAAGAGGGAGAGATTTGAAATTTGAATTTGATGACATGATATGTTAAGTGCCAAGTTTGACCTTTGAAAAAGACATGTGAGACCTCTTAAATTCTTTGTTGGATGTACATGTCAACTTGGGGGGAGATTCAAATTTGGAATAATATTCTCTTTTTATGCCAAGTTGAAAGAAAATGATGAATTAATAAGTCAATAAATTGATTTATTTGTGCAAGTGGGAAAAGCTAGAGGATGCGATGGGTGATTATGATTAGCATTAATCATGGATTTGATTAATTAAGATGAGGATTAGGGGTTTTGACCCATTTGACTTAGATTTAGTGATTTAACTAAATCAAAGGGAGATGAAAGGTGATTTTAGACTTGATTAAATAATTATTTGATTTATTTATTCAAAGAGGATGTTGTTAGGCTTAAATTAAATAAAGTTAATTTATTCAATTTAAATGGATGACCTTACGAGATTAATCAATTAAACTTGGTTTATTTAATTGACAAGCGAATATGTTTATGCATGATGTGAATTTTACATGTCTACAAGGGGAATCTACATCATGAACACCTTGCGATTCAGCATGAGCTTAAAATCTTTTAGAAAAATTAAAACATATGAAATTCCAAAAAAAAAAATCATAAAAGGATTGAAAATAGTAAATAAAAAAATTTTCCTCTAGTGAAAATCAAATAGGTAGTGCTTTGGACAGGTACCGTGATGAAAACTTGGCAAACAAATGTCATGTGTAGAATCGAGCATCTGCATTCACTATTTCAAGTGAAATCATCTCATCCCATCCATAATAAATGTAGCATTTCATCCATATCAACCATAATAAATCCATTCATCCATGAACAATTTATCCAATCCATTTTCATCCATCTGCATCCATCATCCATGTTATCTTGATCTTGATGAAATTTTGGTGTACACTTTACACCTGCTTATGGTAAACATCTTGACATGAGTCACTTTCATTGATCCTATCCTATCCCAACATTATCTGAGCCATAAAGCATCATCCTAATGAGCATTCTTTATTCAAACACCTTATGTTGTCACAAGATAATCCTTGGAATCTTTTGCATGCTTTCCATAGCCATCCATCCACATGTTTATCCAAGCATCCATCCATGACATTCCATACATTGCTAGACACAGGGGGTAGATATTTACATCTTGCTTCAAGAATAAATCTTGATCTGTATCCTCCAACTTAAGTGGTGATCCAAACATTTGTAAATGTGAAACCAAATTGGTCAATGCATTTGTGAGCCAAAATCCAAATCATTAGCCCATGGTATATTTTGACGAGAAGAAATTCCTTATCAATATTCATCTTTCATTGAGCATGAATCCAAACAATCAATATTAGTTGCATCTAATTTTTACTTCAAATGTCACATCAAATCATCCAAAACATCTTTTGTTTCAAACCAAGCTTCAAAATCCTGATTGGTCAAATCCAATAAAAAAAATCATCATCTCGGGATATCCTTGTGTTTCTTAACACTATCCTTGCATTGTTATGCATTGTCAATAATGTTATCATCATTCTTGATCAATCAAATCTAATCAATTTTCCATCATCTTGGGATATCCATCCCAATCCTTGTGTTTCTTAACACTATCCTTGCGTTGTTGTGTATCCTTAACAATATTATCATAATCAATTCATCAATTAGATCAATCAACCCTATTTTTCAACAAAATCCTAAACAGATCACCAATATCATCACACATATCCATATCCAAATCATCAAAATCATGCAAAAAATATAAAAACATCAAAAAAATAGAAAAATCCAAAAACATTAAAAAGAAAATCAAAATCCAAAAACATTCACAAAACATCAAAAAATACCAAAATACAAAAAATAATTCATAAAATCTTAGAAAAGATAAAAACATTTGGAAAATCAAAAAATCAAAACATTTGAAAATCTCAAAAAATACCAGAAACAGCCTCAAAACATTGCAAAACTCCAAAAACATCCAAATATTTGAAAAAATCCATCTATCTCATCTTGCTTTCACCCACAATAAACATCACTCATAATAAACGATCGTCATCCTAAACTGTTGGTGAAATAGTTGGAAACAAGTCTAGCAGGTGAAAAAGTGAAAACTCAAAACATCAAGTCTCAAGTTTAAGTTAGTATGTAAACAAGTTGGTCAACTCTTTGTGTCAATAGCCTACCATCCAATCAATCACATTTCAATCATCTGGTAAAATCATGTCCTAGGATTTATCCTTCCTACAATGGGCATTATTTATCAGAAAGAACACTTTGGATAAACGAAATGATGTGCTGCTATCCACTAACATGTCCTAGGATGTATCCTTCCTACAATGGGAATTATCTTTTGGCAACAGTTTTAGTTCTTATCCTTACAAACACATTTCCTTTTGGTTAGTGGTATTGAAGAACATCAACTTTTTTTCTTACTTTATCTTTGTCTTTTGACTTATCTCTTTATGCTCATTCCACTAACCTCTCAATGATATCCAAGCAAATGGATTTAGAGAGATAGGAATGGGGCAACGATCATTATCTTTTGTCTACTATGCTTGTTGGATGTTCTTGTAGTATAACTTGACAAATACTTGCTTTGTTAGATATTTATGGAGGGTGTTTTGGAGTAGCTTGTTGACTATTACATTGATAGGTTATGCCTTTCCGTGTTTTGGTCTGAGATGTTTGAAACTTCTAAAGTGCATCCTAGCAAGGTTTCTATATGGTAGGTGTGAACAAGAAAACGCCTATCTATTTGTCGAGTCAAAGTCCATCGCACTAGGTACAACACCATTCTGGTTCTTTATACCTTGATGCATCGTATCTATGTGTGTTATCAAACATAAGGTAAGTAGCCCTTTTAAAGTACCAATTCTTGATAAGCAAATCATCATCTATCATCATCATCATATCTAATAAAGTCTCGACTAATCATGGACTTGTTGGATCCTCTTGTCATCATTTCTTCTTTGTTCTCTCCACACTAACATGCTATCATCATCGCCAGTGCATCCATCCTGCATCCACAAACCATCAGCATTTTGCGCATCAACCCATATGCATGCTCATCATCATAATATAGATTTGTTAGTCTAAGAATCTTATGAAACCATACATTTGTATAAAACATCCATTGCATAATCATATAGGCATTATCACATCATCCATCTCATCCATCTCACATGCATTACATTATCATTTAAGTTGTTTAGGATAATATAGATTGGTTATTCTAAGCATCTTAAAACCATCTCATTTGAATCATCATCATAACCATCCATTTTGAACCTCTTTATTGTGAGATCGACCCTCAAATCAAATATTTTTGCTCGATCTCTCGAGGGGGTAATGTACCAATGTACTTCTTTCCACTGGTGCATCTGAATAAATCATATTTTTTTTAAAATTTGATCACGGTAGGTTTATTCTTTGAACCAACAAAGTACATTCTTCAAAGAGGGGCGAAATGTAGACATACAAAATTAACATCATGCATTTAATCAAGTTCAATAAAACCATTCATCAAATAAATCGAGTCTATTTGATTTATCTCTAAATTCATTTATTTAAATTGAATAAATCAACTTTATTTAATTTAAGCCTATCATTATCCATCTTTGATTAAATAAATCAAATCTTTATTTAATTAAATCTAAAAACATCATTCATCTCCTTTTTGATTTAGTTTAATCTTTAAATCTAGAGAAAAAAGGTCAAATCACCTAAATCCCTCACTAAATTAATCTAATCCTGATTAATTTAATTTAACTCATGTAACATTATCTATATTTTCCCACTTGCACAAATAAAACATTTTAATTCATTTATAAAATCCTCATTTTCCTCAACAAGGCATCTTTGGAGAATATTCCCTCAAGTTTGAATTTCAAAACAAGTTGACTTGTCCCTTCCAAAATGGCATTAACTCCTCGCTTACATGTCCCCCACTTGGCATTTAAGTCCCTTTTTCTCCATCCAAGAAGCCAAATTTGAATTTGAAAAGGCCAACTAATCTCATTTATTTGCACATTGACCAAAACTTGCACATCCTCCATCCACTCACAAGGTGACAAGTGGCTCCTTCCTATTTGTTGAATATTTAGTCCCACATTCACCCATTTTACATGTCTCTCCATCATTCTCTCCTATAAATAGAGAACTCATCCTTTGCATTGGATCATCCACAACTTGAGTATTTGCACTATATTCAAGAATCACACATCTCCATCATCAAGAACTTATCAAGGATTGGGGAAGGCCTTCTTTCCACAGAAGCACCAATCCACTATGAGATATGATTTACTTCATGTTTGAATTTCAATTAGTTTATCTAATCCTTTGTTGTTTTGATTGAATTATGAGGCATGTTGAGTTATCTCATAGGGATGTTGACTGTTTGCTTTGTTTTAAAATACTAATCATGCTTTGTGTCTTAGGATTTTAGCCATTTGTAGATTTAGCATCCACAACATTTTTCCTTGTTGCTACTAGTTACATATACTTGTGTCTAGTGCAACATCTGTGGTAGGTGCACATAATGCTCTCCATGAGACAAGTTTTTCTTGCAAGATTAAATCAATATTAATTGCATGTCATTTCAGCTTCACAAAGGTACAACTTACTCTTGAAGGTCAAGTTATTATCCCATGGTTTAGTTTTTTTATTTTTGTCCAATAACCCCTATATCTATGAAGAAAAATTTCCTAATAGAAAATGTAAAATATCCAAAATTATCAAATGCAACATGCATTTTGGTTTAGTTGTTTATGAAGTTAAAGGTGAATGGACATATATGTTCAATTAGGGTTAGGGTTCATTTAGAGTAAAAATTTGGTTTAATTTTAGGATTAGGGTTAATTTAGGCTAAAAATTGGGTTTAGGATAAGGGTTGGGGTTAGGGTTAGGGTTGGATTTAGGGTTAGTGTTAGGTTTAACATCATAGATATGGTTTGGGTTCAATTAGACTTAATAATAATATCTTAAGGGTTTATAATATGTTAGGACCTAATAATACATTAGGGTTAGTGTTAAGGTTAGTGTTAGGGTTAGCCTTAAAGTTAGGGTTAGTATTAAATTAGGATTATTTTGGTTATAGTTATGATTAGGGTTTAATTATATTTAGGGTTCAATTAGGGTAGGTTAAGGTTTTATTATGTTTCAATCAGGGTTAGGTTTAAGGTTACAATTTTTTGTTAGGGTTACGGTTTGGGTTTATGGTTAGGGTTAGGGTTAGGAAAAGGTTATGGTTATGATTATGATTTATGATTTAAGGATATGTTTATAGTTATAGTTAGTGTTATAGTTATGGTTAGGATTAGAGATAGGTTTAGGGTTAGGATTATGATTTAGGAATAATTATTAGGGTTAGAATTTGAGTTAGAAATAGGTTAAATTTATGATATTATGGTTAGGTTAAATTATGATTCTTTAGGGTTTACTATTTAGGTGATTATTAGGGATAGGTTTATGGTTAGGGTTAAGGTAAAGATTATGGTGCGAGTTATGCTTATGATTTTAGAGTTAAGAATAAGTTTAGGGTTGAAGCAATAAATTCAAGAGCTGCAAGGCAGCCAAGTTCCTGCCAAAAAGTTATAGAATAGTTATGTTTTAATTAGTTGTGTTTAATAAATTCAAAATTGTTTGGGAAGACTATAATATGCATGAGAGGGAAATTATAATAAAATAATTTAGAGTGAGAAAGCTAGTAGCATGTTGGATCTATCCTAAAAAATCCTCATCATGGTTGAAATTACTCTCATAAATCCTCACATTTTTTACAATTATGTGCTTCCTAAAATTGTGAAGAATGATTTTTTTTTCATTTATCTAATTCAATTGATTCTATTATGAATTGAAGAAAGATAGGGGGTATCCCTATAATATTATTTAAAATTAGGGGAAAACTTATAAGTCCATGTCAATTTTTATAATTGCAGACAAATATGAATTTTTTACCTTTGATTGAAATCACCCCATTGGTTTTCATCCAAAAGGTAGAATTAGGCAATTTTTCTTAAAAAAGGTCAACCTCTTGTACAAAATGATAAGAAAACCTTCTAATTATAACTATAATTTATATGGGTTGTGTGATGATAATTCTATGCATAATATCAAGGATAATGGTTTCTTGGTTGTGGGTAATGATTCAAATAGCACTAAAAGTTGGCATAACCTTATCAAATATTTACAAAGAAAATTCAAACATTAAAATTAATGTAACAAAACACTCACATGATTTATAAATTGAAACAAATTAAAAAATCTCCTAAAATATTTGAATAGATTCAAGAATAGCCCAATTTCAACCATGCTTACCCCACATAGTCTTCAAGGGGACTATAATCATATGAAAGATTTACCAAAAAAAAATCATATAAAAAATAGATAGCATGATTTAATAGATTGAAACGAATTAAAAAAAATCTCATAGAATAACTAAAGAGCTTGGGCATAGCCCATGTTTACAAGTCATAAGAAGGTGAGTCCAAGATTTACAAATTAAAATTAAAATTAAAACAATTTAGATAACATTATTTAACAAATCAGAATTAGGGTTAGGTTTCACATTAAGGTTATTATTAGGATTAAGGTTAGGGTTATAATTAGAGATGGAATTAGGGTTAGGGTTGTTCAGATTAAGGTTTACTTTACGATTAGAGATAGAATTAGAATTAAGGTTATTATTAGGATTAAGGTGAGGGTTATAATTAGATATAGAATTAGGGTTAGGGTTGTATTTTAGATTAAGGTTTACTTTATGATTAGAGATATAATTAGAATGAGGGTTAGGTTTCACGTGAAGGTTATAATTAGGGTTAGGGTTATAATTAGACATAAGTTTTATTATATAACTACAAATACATTAATTTAGATATTTCTTTTTCAAAGATTTCAAATATTTCTTAATTTTAAGTATATTAAAATAGAAACTTGTAAAATTAGGAAGGTTCTTCCACACTCAATTTTCTAAGTTCTAGAAACTTCCTTTCTGAGATAATAATTTAAGATATTCTTTGTATATCTTAGCTTTATAAATAATGTTATATAAATTATTTAATTTATATGGTAAGTAAGGTAATTTTAAACATATTAGTTTAAAAACATATTGCCTCTAGCAGCCCTAAGGGACTGACCATGGATGAAGGGACCATCCATATTATGTTACAAAATAAAATCAAAACTAAATAAAATATAAAATTATAATATTATTATTTAATATATTAAATTATATTTTAAATGGTATAAATGTTACATATATATTGTATATATATTATAACATTATAATTATGTTAAAATTATATATTAGATATTATATATGTTAAATATGTATTATATAGTGTATATATTATCATTTTATAATATTATAATATGTTGTTAAATTAATAATATAATATATTAAAAATATATTATTTATTTGAATTTGTTATTAGATTATTTTATATATTTGAATTTAATAGAATGGAAAATATAATAAATAAATGAGTATAAATAAATATATATTTATATTTAGTATTAAAAAAAATTCACATAATGTATTATTAAAATGAATGTTGTAATTGACTTAATGGTTAATCCTATAAATTAACTTGTAAATAATTTTTATAAATATATCTCCTTTATCTAATGAGTATATTATATGTAATTCTTGGGATTAGATGGTAGTTAAAAAGAGAAAATAGAATAAAATAAATAAATAAAAATAAATGGCATGAAGTTCAACCATTCTCTCCTTATGATCTACTGTGTTTTATTTTATTTTAAAGAAAATAAGATTTGCTTGGTCATCGATTTTTGACTACTAGTTACCTATGTGTTCCACATAATTAAAAAAAATTCTAAAAATTAGTTGAATATTTTTTTATTACCCACCATTCCATAATAATCGGTAATGGAAGTAATGGCAACGCGAAAATTAGGTGAAAATTGTGTACCAATTAGATTGAAGAGAATTTATTTTTAAAATATATTTTGTTATATAATTCACATCTATACATTGATAACAGATTGAAAAAATTCAAATAGAAAAAATACTAAGTTCTTGTTAAAATGATAGTTATTAAGAGTTAAATGAAGTTAAAGTATATTATATTTTAGGATTTTCTAATTAATTATCAATGATAACTCAAATTCTTTTAAGAATGATCCTTCCTTTTATTTCCTTTCAAATTTTATCTCTGAAACTATTTGAGTCCTTTTAAAAACATATAACATGATCAATGTTAAAATACTGTTACAACTTTCTAATATTTTGCAATTAATTTTATTAAATATTATAATAATTTATTAAAAAATAAATAAATCTTACAAAATTTCATTCTAGTATATAACAATATGTTTTTCATATAGTATAGTTAAATTAAATTTAAAAATTAGTCAGTAAATTATTTAAACTCTTCATGAAAATTATTATAGTTTTGCTAAATATTTATAAATTAATTTTGTGTTGTAAAATCAATCATGTAGTTACAATTGAAAAGTATATTTTATTTTTTCATAAATAAGAGTAAAGGAATAAATTTGAAAATATCACATATTTCTACTAACTAATATTAAGGAGTGACTTAAGTATAATATATAACATAGTAGTAAGTAATTTTGGTTAAATAATATTATAAGAAGTTCTAATTAGTTTGTTTAATAATCATTTCAATGTTAATCTAATCTTAGGTTGCAATATTTTTCTCAACTATTCATTTCTTAATAATCATGAAAAAATAAATAAAATTTATTTTATTTTATTAATTTTCAAAAATTAAGATATAGTTTTTGAACTAAGTTAATAGTGAAATATTTACAAGCATTATTATAATTTTAAATGTACATTTGATTTTATAATTTTATTATTTAGAATTACAATAATTATTTTAGAATCCCTATTAGAATGCATAACCATATATATTGAATTATAATAGTGAAGAAAATATTTCTTCACATTTATAAAAAATATTCATACATATTAACACAAATAGTATAATTTGTTATTAACATGAATAAATTAATTTGGGTAAACTTTCAAGAATTCATATGGGTGGAAAGGAAGGACATGTTTGCCTGCAATGTTAGAAAAGAACAGGCACTCAACATTCTCTAAGAAATGTCCATGATAATATGTATACCCAACAAATCAGTCTTAGAACAAAAGGAATGCTACAAATTTTTTACTCAATTTTATGAAAAAAAAAATTCAATTTAATAAGTTAGTAATCTCTTAAATAGTTTCATCTAATTAATGACACATGGTTTCTTTGTTTGTTATTTTTTAAGTTTTATTGTTTCCTACAAACTGTCCTATCTCTTTGTCCACATTTTTAAAACTTTAATGGTAAAATGAGAATTTATTAACAAATTGGAAAAATCATTTTAAGAATTTTATTACTTTCATCAATATTTATAATAATAATTCGAATTTTTCATAAAAGACTTTAAAAGAACTTACAATTAGCTTTATTTATTAATTACCTCGAAGAGAACTATAGGCAAGGCTTGTTTTTTAATTAGTTATTAATAATTATGTTTTTAATGATAGTAAGTTTCCACAATCTATATCATAGATTTGTATTATTTCTAGATTCAATTGTGTCAAGTGTATTTTATGGTAAAAACTCTTGACACAATCGAATCCACAAATAAAACAAATCAATTATGTTTTTACTATTTAACAAATGAGTGTTTAATTTTTTTTCTATTTAACAAATATGTGTCTATTATTAAAATATAGATGCACATTTTATTACAGAACAGATTGGACAAATGATTTTTCTTAAATATTATTGGCAAGAAAGTTTTGCTAATAAGAGTGATTTATATGGTTCCATTATTATAGTGACTATAAAAATAGCAGATGAAAAGAGGAGTCTCTGACTGAACGTGGTTGGCAAAACTGGTATGATAGGTTGTAAGTGTCATGCTATTTCAATTTGGATACTTTTAATTCAAATCAGACAGTTTGGAATTGAGAGCAAACAAACCAGAAGCTACAATAATTTCATGGACTGGAAAAAGGAAATAGTTGGTATTTCTATTCATTCATATTTGTTTGGTTTTCCTTTGATTTATTTCTTTGAGCTTTGTTATCTCCCAGTTTGGATGAGGAAATAGTTGGTATTTCTATCCATTCATATTTATTTGATTTTTCTTTGATTTATTTGTTTGAGCTTTGTTATCACCCAGTTTGGATGAGGAAATAGTTGGTATTTTTATCCATTCATATTTGTTTGGTTTTCCTTTGATTTATTTCTTTGAGCTTTGTTATCTCCCAGTTTGGATTAGTGAAAATTTTAAACTTTACCCTCGTTCAGGGTGCCATAACGACTATTTCATGCATGCATTGTTACTTGTACACAGAGCAACCCGAGCATGATCTATGTCTCCTTCATCGTAGCATGTTGTATCAGTGACTCGACACAGAATAAAGACAGTGAAGGTAGCAAAAGAAGATGTGGGCTCTTCAATTTCGAAAGGAGATAAAAGGTTCCTTTATGGATTCTTGTTACACAGTGAATCACAACCACAGCTAACCAAAGGCGTCATAGGAAGGTAATAAGTGAACATGTGACCCTGTTTAATACACAGTACATAAAAGGTAGCTGAATGATCTCGAATTATAATGCAATCAGAATGTTTGAAGTTTTCATATAGACACTTAGTTGGCTAGTGGCATTTTGCTTATTTGTGGTGACGAGGGCGGTATTTGGGGCAGTTCTTTTAACTATCAAAAAGATCGCCTTGGCATTTTAAAGCGTTATCGGCGGTGATTTTCTAGAATATAAAACTCCCCTCTCGAGTTCGAGTAACCATCAAAAGTGCCGCCCACAGTGGTTATGATAACCACTCAAAACTCCGCCGTCCCATCTTAAGTGGTGAAAAGGGGAAAATATAAAGTATTCACGGATTCTCCAAAGAATACAAAGCCGTAATGCAATCAACACGAAACAGGAAACGCTCAGGCCCGAGCATAATTGGAATGCATAACATACGATGAACATTATACAGAGTATTGCAAGTCGACATAGTTACCGAATGTTTGTAATTTGGGATGTAAATACAAACCAGAAATATAATATTTGTGAAGACTTCTAAATTGCCATGACAATGTTTAAGGAAAGAAGAGACTTTTAATGGATGCAGCCTCCATATATGGGATACACAGGAAAGATGCTTCAGAGTGAACGACATTCTCTAAAATTGGAGCTGGAGAATATTATTCTTGAAATCAGAGGTCATTGACATACTATATGCAAATGGGACCTTATCAAGTTTCTCTCTCTCCCACTCAGCAACAGATACCTTAGCAATTCAATTGCTGAAGATACGCATTATCTTGCGTAGTCAGTGACTGAAGAAAATAGATAATCAGGCTTTGGGAGCTTTGGAAATTTTAATGAAACTCGGCAGGCAGAGGAGAAATTAACATCATCTGAGCACGCACCGAAATGTAAAGATTGAGAGAGTGGATTAAGTTCATCAAAAGTGATCACTTAGCTTTAAAAGAATTCACTATGGCGATTTCCTGAGCAATGTATAAATGTACAAGTAGAACTTGAAAATGCAGATCGCACACCATCAAAGCATAAAGATTTGATATGGAAGAGATATCATTTCATGAAAAATGCCGATGCAAGAGACGAACACTGGAGAATTCATAAACTGTGAAGATGAAAAGGCTTACAAGCTTTCCTTGCGAAACTTTTGAAGAAGCCCGATAAGTATTCAGATAATAGTTTCTAAAGTCCTACAATGTTGGAATTACTAATAGCCGAAATGAGTGGAAAGTTCGGGAATATTCAATAATGGGAATTGAAACGCTTCCATAATAAAATAATATAAACAATAAACCTCCGCTTAAAAAGAATAGAGGAGACGTGAAAAGACAAAAGGAAGCCGGAAAGCTCTATATAAAAGATGTTGGGATGTGAAGCCCAACAGTCATTTGATCCTTCGTCTCCTTCAAACTCTTCAGTTCACAGCTAAATATTAATATATGTGCAGTCTATGTATGATGTATTGTATTATTGGAGATTAATATGAGTTGTTCCCTACTTTCTTGGTAGATGTAGTCATTTATGGTGAACCATGTTAAAATTTGTGTTATCTTGTTTTATGTGTGTGTTTATTTTCTGTTTCTTCTGTTTATTTGAAGCTTATTTGAAGCAGATGAAATAGTTTGACTGTGTGTAGGTCCTCAGCTATTCCATTGTCACATAATTAATTCGATGCTATTCCATTGTTCAATTTTGATGCTTGCTTGTTTGCTTTATAGAGTTCTCAATCAACTAGAACAAATCACTGGAACCTACATAATTCAAAATGACCACTATTACCACATATCTCCTTATCTCGGCACATTGCTTGAATCTTGATGCAAAAAAGGTATTACGGAACTCGTGGAAGGCCTAGACCACGAGATATTAGGGCTACATTTGAAGAATTTTAGAAAAAAAGGAAGAACCTATTTTTCAAAGCTTGGCAGTTGAGGCATCATTTCTATAACAACAGATAATCTGACTATGATATTTGAGAAGAATCGCCAGCATTACTCTCAAGTACACAAAGCTGCAGTAGCTCTCATTAAGAAGATTCCTATAAAATTTGTCAGAAGAGGAAAGGGTAGAGGATAGAGGGGAGCAAGCTGATAGAGAAAGCTCAAATCATTTAGGTTAGATTTCCAACTTAGCCTACATTCAATATCTATGTATGAAATCTGATCCTAATGCTTTATGTATGATGCCATATTTTGTATCCATGTATTTATAAAAAAGAAACTCAAGTATACTAGCAGTTGTGTGTAGTGACATGCAATGATGAGCTAATAGGAAAAGGGGAGTCCAAGTGGCAAGGATGCAATCTAAGAGAGAGCAGAGGATGCTTGCATATTTGCACATAGCAAATGATGAGCTATATTGTAAGTGTTATTTGCAACATTGATTGTGTTGTGTTTCATCTCATTACTCCTATGCGCATATATGTATGTATGTTATAAGAGATTCAAACAAGATTGATACAAACAAAGAGAGATGAAGTGAGCGAATTTAAGAATCTTTATGGCATCATTAATAACCCTTTAGGATACCAATACACTAAAACGGAATAGATAAAGCTACTAATACATGTAGGTTATGTCAAAAGGATAATAGAAGTATATGAAATTTTAGAATATTATTGATTTGCAATAGGACATACAAATATCAAATAAGTATATTTGCATAAGTCGATGTCAATAAAAAAGTAGATTGCTACAAAAATTATGTACTATATTTTTTCATTTTATTTGGGAATATGAATTTCATGCGATCGGAATATATCTCAAGAGATTACGTGTAAATTTTTTTGGGTGAAAGATTTAAAAATAGAGGCCATTGTCTCAAGGTAATCAATGCTCAAAGAAATGTTTACTATTACAGTTAATATACAGCCTATAAAACAAATAAATCTTGTTTGAATCTTATGTTAGGAATATAGAGATCTACACATAGAAAATATAAAATGAAACACAACAAAATGAGGCCTGCTCTCCACCCTACCATATTGGGTCATGGAGCTCATGGGCTCTCACCAAACCCCAAAGCAAGAACATACATCATCCACCACTTTGATCAATGGTGAAATCAATGTTCCTTATTACACTTAATGTAGAGTATATGAGGATCTAATTGTTTATTTAACCATTGTGACTAATTTTGCATCAAAGATTGTTTATAACATATTACTTCATCAAAATCCCCATTATGGCTAGAGTAAGCTTTGAAAAAATGACAGAAAAATGTGAAGTTTAGTGCAGTGAATATCTGTCAATGGTAGACAATATCTAAATCCGTAAATATCAAGAGTTTTATAATTTATAATAGATGCATACCTTGTGCATGTGGCACAATGTAGTATGAAGACAACAAAACAAGGCCTTCTCTCCACCCTACCATATTGGGTCATGGAGCCTCATAGGCTCTCACCAAAGCCCCAAGCAAACAAATAAATTATCCACCACTTTGATCAATGGTGAAAGCAATGTTTCAGCACATGTTGACTTCATAAAAGATCTAATGGTGTCAAAACATGCATGAAGGGGGATTGTCTTGGTTGAATATGCTTTGCAAAAATGAAAGGATAATGTGAAGTTGAGTGCAATAAGCATGCGTCATTGGTAGACAATATCTAAATTAGGAAATAAAGAGTTGTATAATTTATAACAAATAATATGCAATGTAGTTGTAATAGAAGGAATCAATTAAATAAAATGTAGGCATACCTTGTGCACACAATGGATTGTAGTATGAACACAATAAAAGAAGGCCTGCTCTTCACCCTACCATATTAGGTCATGAAGCCTCAATGTGGGCTCTCACCAAACCCCCGAGCAAAAACATAAATTTTCCACAACTTTGATCAATGGTGAAAGCAATGCTTTGGCACCTAAGAAATTGTTTGAGTTGAAATCAATGCTATAAATTTTTAATAAATTGACATGCAATTGTGAAGTAAGTGATGAAATAAAAGATATATAGCCTTACCTTGTATGTACATAGATTGTAGTTGCAGGTCGTACAACATGCAATTGTGCGATCGTAAAGCTATTTAGAATTTTGGAGATCTATATACCTTGTATATAAATATAATCTAGTTGCAATCTAAAATGGTTTGACTCACATATAGGTACAAACAAGGAAAATGTGAAGTTTAGTGAGGTTAACATGTATCATTGGTAGGTGATCCCACAAAGCTGGTTTACAATTTCTGGGAGGAACTAATTTTTGCTGAAATCACATATTTTTATAAAATATAATGATTTAAGCCTTAAAAGGTTCCATTTAAAGAATTCCTATTGAAGAGGGTTTGATCAAACTACCTTAAATCAAACCCCCTTGGATAGAACCCTGCTAGTTTTAAACCATACCTATAACAGAGTCTCCTTTACACATATCAAAATGCTAATAAAAAACCACTTTTGATTTACCTTTTGAGAGATCAAATGAATTCATTTAAAATTTATTTTTTTCAAGTATGTAGTCCTTATTATAAGCTTCCCAAAAAGTATAATTTTAAATAAATTTAATTTTATCATTATATTTATTTTTAATTTCTCGTGAATGTAGGTTTTTCACTGAAAATCAAGCTCTCTATTCTACACATGTGAAAAAATAGCAGATTATTAAAAAATAAAAAATAAAAATAGTATTGCACTAGATATTGAAGTCCTTGATCCAACAAAGAAAAAAGAATTTAATTTCGATACATACAAAAAAAGTTACGTGTTATATGGTCGTGCTATGTCTGAATTATAATTGGTTTGAATTCGAAACTTGATTAAAGAAAAAATATTCAATAGAAAACTATCTAACAAAGTGGAAGCACTAGATATTAGAGTTACAAATCTAAATTTGAAATAATTAGAATTTTATCCTTCATGGAAAAAAAGTTATGCATTATATAGTGAGAGTCACTTTTTTAAAATGTTGTTTTCTAAAAAAAACTAATGTTTGAGGGAGATGGAAAAAGAAGTGCAATTTGATTCCAAAAATTTTGAAAAAAATATATTTAGAATTTATGGACAAAATTTCATGAAACTCTAGTTGCATTATCTTCAAATTCCTCACGGTTTAGTCGCTATAGGTTCCCGAAAGTGAAGATTTAGTTAAAAAAGATTATTTCAGTGTCCAGTTTGGCCAAAAATTGTAAACCACTATTGTCAGATCACTAGGTAACCAATATCTAAATTAAGAAATTTAAATAATTCTATTATTTATAACAAAAAAAATGTAATACACCTGCAATAGAAGAGATGAAATAAAGAAGAAGCAGGCATACCTTTTGCACATGGTGTGATGCAGTATGATGATGATTACATCTTGCCTATAAAAAACTATAAGGAAGTGAATTTACAAATGGTGGAAAATCTATATGCATTGAAATGAAGAGGGAAAAGAGAAGTAGTACAATTACTGCAAAGAATAGTAACATTCCATGATGATGTCGGTGAACACAATTGTTGGAGACAATCCTCTTTCTTGATTCATAGTGCACTGTAATTGTTGGCATGCACCCTACAATATCTAACAAAATAGAAAGACAAATCTACACATAATGCTAAAGAACCCAATTCAAGCGAAGTATCAAGTTGTGCACATAGGAAATATAAAATGGAACACAAAAAAATGAGGCCTACTCTCCAGCCTACCATATTGGTTAATGGAGCATCATGGACTCTCACCAAACCCTCAAGAAAAAACATACATCGTCTACCACTTTGATGAATGGTGTAATCAATATTCCTAATTACACTTAATATAGAGTCTATCATTCAAAAAAATCCTTTTTGAGGTTGAAAGCAATAATAAAATAGATACATATCTACACATAGGGAAAATAAAATGAAACACAACAAAAGAAAGCCTGCTATCCACTCTACCATATTGTATCATGTACCATCATAGGCTATTACACATATATATCCATAGGTGGTCTTCAAACATATGAATATCTTCTACATTTAATGTTAGAAACACATAGATCTACACATAGGAAATGTAAAATCAAACACAACAAAACAAGGCCTACCCTCAACCATACCAATATATCGGTGCAATTTTTTTTACCAAGCAGATATACAGGTATTGCATGCCTTAGATGCAGTTGTAGGGATCTGTTACTTGGATACATATAGACATAAAAAAACTGTGTGAAAATGTATGTATGTGGAATTATATGTAGACAATAGGTAGCAGATGGGCAATAAAGGGTCACATGACAACTAAAATGGATAGGCACCATTACAATAAACAAGGATGTGAGGACCAAGTATTCAACTTTGTTATTATTGTCAGTGAGTGGACATAAATACAAATAACTTGTTTTGTGTTTTTATACATGGGGGGGTGGTTTGAAAAGCAATAAAAAAGTCTTTGTGATGACACCATTGATAAAAGTGATGGATGATGGATTTCCCCTATGTGAAGATATGTATGTATATCATAGTATATGCAAAGAAAATTGATACATACTCATCCCTACGTTTATTCTATTGGCACATTATTGCAATGATAAGTTATATTTTAAGTGTTATCTGGAACATTGTTGCAACCATTGACTATAGTGATGAACAATGCAATGTGAAGATTTGGATGTATGTCATAGCAGATGCAAACAACTTTGATAAACACGGGTACATTTTGGAATGATAAGTTATATTTTGAGTGTTATATAGAATATTGATGTCAGCTTTGTTCACAGTGGTGGACAATGTATTTCCCCTATGTACAGATATGTATGTATGTCATAGTAGATGCAAACGCCATTGATACATATTGATCCCTATATTTATTTTATGGGATGTTCTTGGAATGATAGAGTGTATTTTTAACTGTTATATGCTAGATTCATGCCTACAAAAAAGGGAAAAGAATTATCACCACCAAAACTTTTGTAGTGCTTTTGCAACCATTTCCCCATGCTAAGAACACAAAATAATGTCCAATCACCTTCACATAAATTCCACAACAGATAACTACACTTGCGCCTTCACAAAAGCTCACCCTCATCAAAGATGTTTGCTATGTTTTTGAGGTTTTAAATGACAAGTGTTACTCACAAGTGGTTGGTTGTTTTGGAAGAACATAGACTATAAGTTGATGGAAGGAAGTCTACATTCAAGCACAAGAAGGTATCTAATATCCAGACATAGTAATACTTGATAGATATATGTAGAAATACTCATGGAATCATTAATATCTATTTTATGATGCTATTACACTAAGATAGGAGGACATAGATAAGGTTGAGATAGATATGTGGCTACATGTAATTTGACACATGTTGTGGATTATGTTTTCCCTATTTTTTTTATAAAAGGAACTTGAAAATCCTAAGCTTGAGACAATTACTTGACACAAGAATAGGCAGCACATGTTTTAGTTAACAAAATCAATTTGAATAAGTACACGATGCTGGTGTCCAATAGGAAAACTACAACTATCAGTTGAAACGTGTGTACCTATTCTTTTGTTAGATGTTATGGTAATTCTCAATGAATAGACATAGGGCTATGTGATTGAAAGTACCAATTAATTTCTACGGAGAAGTTAAAGTATAGACATAAAAATAAAGCAACTACCTTCTGAAAGAATAAAAATAGGAAGTAGTACATATGATTGTTCTCTACATTTGATCTCACATACAAACATATCTGCATAGAGGGATGAATACTGGTTGTGATGTGTAAAAGATGGGAAAAAAATTTATCATAGCCAAAAATTTTCTATTGGTTTCATAACCATTTCCCCATGCAAAAAACACAAAATAACCTCCAAGAACCTATTGTTTACAACTCTTGTAGTAGGGAAATCTAGAGAATGAAACACAACAATGGAAGATAAAAAATGTTATAGGCTTTCACTATGTTTTCCAAGGCTTTAAATGGTAGGTGTTATTACAACCATCACCACTAAATGAAATTCACACAACAATTAATGTTGATGCCAACCATCGTTTAACTTAGCTGGCTCTCTCTATCCATGTGCCAAGGAGCCTAACATGTTTTTCCCAACTAGTGACCAGATGGTCAGAGGCTTTAAAACTAGAAAGGCTGGCATTCCCTATTAGTGCACCAAATGCTTCTAATTAAAAAATCAAAAAGATTTGCCACCTTTTTCCCAACCAAGAGCCCAATGCCATAGGGATCAATGTTGTCCATGTCTAACCCTACAAATATACATCTTTTCACATAGGGAAAGTAAAATGGAACAAAATAAAAGAAGGCCTACTCTCCACCCTACCATATTCGGTCATGGAGCCTCATAGGCTCTCACCAAACCCCAGAGCAAGAACATACACTACCCACCACTATGATGAATGATGATATCAATGTTTCTTATTAGGCTTAATATAAACCCTATTATTGTAAGAGTTCCTTTTTGAGGAGGAAACAAATAACAACTATCTTCCAAAAAAAAAATGAGGCCATGAGTATATGTTTCCTACATCTACTTTGACAAACATACATATCTACACATAGGAAAAGGAAAATGAAAAACAACAGATGTAGTTGGAAAATAAAATGTACACTGATACATATGTATGTGGAGGTAGATGCAAATATGTATGTGCATTGTTGACTACTACTTAGCACCTCAAAAAATGGGAAGGCCGACAATTTTTTTGACAAAAGTTCACATATATAGCCTATTAGCTAAAATTTTCCATATAGAGGCAATTGTTCCAAAGCAATAAATATTATTTCTTTTATGGTTTCCATATAGAGGCGATGGTTGCAAAGCAATAAAACAATCGAATAGCAACATTGTTCTATTTATGTTTTCCATATAGTGTTGATGGACACAGTAATATTTAGAGTTCTAAAGTTACCAAAGCAATTGAATAGTTTATGTTATTTTCCATAAGACATTGTTGATTGTTGTTCTATAGCTACACCTGCTATCAAGATTATGAGCCACCGCTGTGAAAAGTGTTTTCATAAGAAAAATACATACATATGCACACCTTATCTTGTCGATACATGTGAAAATAAATATAGATACATTTAAATGTAGATATATGTGTATGTTTCCTGAGTAGAAGAAATAAACATCACTTGGCACAACTTGTCTTGACAACATTATTTCATGCATGTCTTCCATATATTGGTGATGGTTGCAATAATAACTTGCATTTTAAACATACCAAAGTAATTGAGCAGTTTATGTTATTTTCAATGAGGCATTGTTCAGTGTTGGGTTGTAAATTTATCTTCACAACATATGGAACAAATATTATAGCCAAGAGCCATATGATTAGACATGAAAATGTAGTAGGGAGAAAATTCAAGAAGCATTAGATGCATATACAAACATACACACTCACATACAAATGAATGAAAAACACATATATATCTACACACAACTTTATCAAGATATTGTATGCACTGAGAACATTCAAAATCATATTATAATGATAGAAATCAAATGAAAAAAATTCAATTACATTCTTCATTTGAATCTTGTGCAACGATAGATTCTAATAAGCTCAAGTCAAGCAAAATAAAAAAACATTGCATAGGCAGTAAAGAATACTCATCATTGAACATTACATAGAAAATATAATTAAAAAAGTAAAGTTTAATGCAACTCTAGGAAAGTGGAAAATAACCATATGTGATGTGCCTTCATGAATGCAAAGGCATGACAACATTTAATAGCCATGGATTTAATGGAGCCAACATTATAGATAGAAACAATTATGGAGAGATAATATGTGGAAATTAAAATTGACAAGAAGCAAATAACTATATTGATATTTAAAACAAGTCACAAATACATATAAACATTGAATTTTGCATGCATATACACATACAACTGTATTACAGACACATATGTGTACATACATTCGTATCAAAATGTTGTATGCACTCACAAAATTGAATTACATGCATATATATTTATGTATATGCATACGTAAATGTATACATGCATACAACCATGTCCATAAGTATATATAAGAATGACTATAAAGACTGATACATGTGTTAAATAGGGCGAGATAACTATATAGCCAAACAACATAAAATAAAATGAGGAACATACACTTAAAGTGAAACAAAACTATAAGTGACATAAACAATACAAAAGAAAAGAAGTCTATCTTTTTTTGTTAAACATTTTAAATTATAGTTCATTGTCTTAATATATAACTAGTTAAATGAGCAACAAAGCAACAACAACTAAAATGAAAGGTCTTTTGATGTGACAAGCAGTCCAAAGGAAGAAATGTAAACAAATGTCTAGTAAACAAAAACTATAATAAATATCCAAAGTCACAATTAGGCATTGTTTTTTGGAATTCAAGGCAGGATGACAATTATCTCTAGAGAGTCTTGCATGACAAGGGAAATTGCAAAAAAAATCTGATAGCAACAACTTGCACTCAACTTCAAATTTAATTCTTGCAACTTTGACTATCATTGTTTTGAGCCTTGTTTCTGAATTATAGATTTGAGTTTTAATAAGAACAATGAAAAAAAAGAGGTGTAGGTGATACCATTGATAACAGACTCAGTAGTCATTGCAGCAAAAGACTCATATTGCAACATGTAAAGCTCCTTTTTTGACATATGCAATAAGCTTTTTGTAGCCTCATAAAAAGGAGTAGCCCAAATCTTTCCTGTGTGGTCTTCCATCTTTAGCTGCAACAAATATCGAAAGTCACAATCAACTATAGTTTTCTGGAATTTAGGGAAGAACCACATATTTTTGGTGGACTCTTCACACTTTTTCTTGCATTTTCTACCATTTGCATGCAAAAGACATGCAACATAACAAAATGCATCAATTTTAATATATTTGACCATTATCTTGATAGTAGGCTATAATTTTTTTAGAAAACCAAGACAATGATCCAATATATATCCAATAATGACTCTACCATTTGACAAAGCAACTTTTTGAGGTACTATCTAGGAGGGCTCAATGGTAGGTGGCTCAATATATCCTCATTGGATCAAGGACTATGCTTCTAAAATGTTAGGATTTATGTATAGCAGAGTCACCATGGTTGTGTTCACAATAGTTCCATTGAAATATCCAACATGCACATTTTTAATAGCTAGGATGACAACCAAACTAGGGGTGTACAACCTTTCCAACTCATCACCCTTTCCTTGCCAATTTTAACCCCACAAATTAACGTCAATGCAACATGATGACAAATCATTAAGTTTAATAGTTCTAAGAATTGTTTCAAACCGATCCTTTCTTTGAATAGTCAATACCTTTCCTACATGCACCATAGCCCCTATAATATCAATCAAAATTTTATTGCTTCAATTTGCAATTTCATTTATCAAGATGAATTTAAATACTTTTTCCAAGAAAAAGGCCTCATTGTCACAACATTTCAATATCAATTTTTAATCCAAATTGATTTCCATGTGGCTATTCAACTTATTAAATTTCTTATTTTCTTGTCTCACTGAGTCTTTTGACACATAATAAGTATCACCTAGCTCAATCCTATCATAATGCAATTATGCTATATCATTAAAGCAAGTGATGTGTATTTATGTTCCCTTACTGGCAATAATGTCAAAAATTAATACTTGGCCCTCACGTCCCTACTTACTATAATGGTGCATATCCCTTTTAGTTGTTACCTGACCTTTTATTGCCCATTTGGTTTGGTAAATATTTAGCCCTTTAACAGGGTTGATATTTGCAGGACCACTATGTTGTATTGGGGATGTATGAATCCTAAAATGTTGAGGCTCGTTTAGATGGGGATGGTGACTCATAGAAAGCTATTTGTTCTTCTTGATCTCTAATCAAATATCTAGGTTTTCCAATTAGCTAGCACTCTAACACTTTGACATCTAAGGACAATATGACAATTTCCCTAGAACCAAACAAATATAAAATATTAAAAAAGGTGGTCCCCACAAACAAGAAAGCATAAAACAACAAGTGTAAGCAATACAAAACAATAGTAAACCTTGATTCTCGTAGCTACCTACATAGATGACATAAATCAATCAATCATTTCACCTTTTTTCTTATTTTCTATTTCTTACTCTACTAGGGAATATCAACTTTATCATCTTCATATTTTCCATTTTTTCTTCTCAAATAATTGTATTTTATTTGAATCATTGTCACTTCATACATTTCTCACCTATAATATTGTGGTAGGCTCATTTCCCCTTGTTAAACATTTCAAGAGATAACACTTCAAAGAATCCTTCATTAACTTGGCTACCCTCTTCAATAAGATAAATGTTTGTAATACTAAACTTTCAATTACACTTTTTATATCTTCCACTAATCTATCTATACCTCATTTCGTAGAAACAACAAGATGTTGTCTCTACACATTTATGAAAATTGTAAAGCTAGATATTAGTCCATAGTAATCCATGAATATTTTATGATCTGATGGAGTCCCTTTGTGCTAGGTAATGGCATGTTACATGTTTCCCATAGGTAGGGTTTAAGGTTTTACCTTTTCAACCTTGTTTTCAAATGCTTTACTCTTAAACCTTGGGTGTTTTAATCCTAGGTTGAATTGTTCTACCTAGTTTCTAGTTGTTTAAGTTACCGTTTGAGCCATTGTGGTGCATTCCTTTACCAACCCCTTGTCTTAATTGTTTGGTCACCTTTAATCATGAAGTGTTTTATTTTCCCTAATGCCAGGCTTTAATATTTCACCCCTAAATGACTTAAGTCTAAGTCATCCATCCTCAAGGGTAAAAATGTCATCGGCCTAATCATGTCCTCCTTTATGACTAACTTTGTCATATGTGCAAGATTAAAGATCATCTAATCATGGGAATTAATCTGAGCCATTCCCCACTAGTTCATAGGTCCTAAGTGAAGGCTCTTTAACTATTGTGTAGCCTGCAAGATTCTGAAATGTGTTTGATCATAGATGTAGACCCAACTGTCACATTTCATCCCAACGCTTAAGTTTTATAATCAATGGTGATTATTGAGAGGGAATGGTTGATCAATACCATTCCCCACCATCTCGTAGAGAGAAGATGCAAGCTTGTTAAAGGCTATAGGGACCATGATAAGTCACCACCTATGTCCTACAACCTCTGGTAGGTGGAGCCCAAAAACACATGAAGAAGGATCTAGTTGGCATGTCCTCATTGGCTAGCTATTTGGGATAGAACAATGATGAAATTCAAATGTAATTGAATCAATCTAAGTTTTCCAAGATGGTCATCTCAGTGGAAGATCAATGGTGCATATTCAAAATTTCAAGTACACTAGTTATAATTGTTTTTCTTTGCATGAGTGAGAAGTAATGGTGGAGGTGACTCAAAAATCTACTCAATTTTCCTCAAAATGTGTGTATGTGGTTAGTTCTTGCATAATTGAGATTTGAGGATGTGTTTGGAGCAATATGAAAATTGAAGAAGGTGACTTATAGAGTTCATCTTGACTAGCATTAGGGTTTATTGTGATTGAAAGCTATAAGTATGATAAATGTAGTTTTATGCTTTATTCTAGTTTTCTGAACTAGGGTTGGCTTTCAATTTTCTTTTACTTGAATGTGCTTTATTTCTCTACTTTAATTGCTGAAAGTTAGAGTTAACTACATCGTTAAAAATCAATAGCCCTATGAGACCTTTTAGAATTAGCATTTAGATTGAACCCTAAGTTTGAATTAGGAGGTTGGTAGTTAGATTCTTTCTCATCGAAACCCTGGTCTGTTTAAAATTAATTTCAATATCCATGGCTCCAAAAATACAAATTACTAACCCTACAACCCAGCCTAGATTACTCTCCCAAAATTTAATTGACTTGTTAACGTCTTCTACAAATAAGAAACCTGAAGGGAAAGTCTTGTTTTATGGCCCTAGAGTTAGAGAGGGAGTGATGGAGAAGAAGTGTTTCATTAAGGATGCTGAGTTGCCTTATACTGGATGGCATCTTTTCTAGCATTGCTTTAGAAATAGGAACCTTGGGATTCCTCTTTGTAACCCTTGGAGGCTTGATATGGGAAAATTAGTGGTTCCCAACATATGTATGGATGTTTATTTTCTAAAAGATATCACCTCATGGTATGACCTAGTCTCTAGGTTTTTCTGGACATTTGATGGGAAAGAAATGGTAAAGATAACCATACAATAAATTGAGGGCATTTTTTATTTGCATTAGTGGAGATAGGATTTGGCTCCTCATGGTATGGATGTTATGAGGAAGGAGTACATAAACACCAAGGTGTTCATCAGAAAGAAGTTTTTGCCCTTGCATGCTACTTGCACTTTAAGAAGACTGTATATTCTTTGTTCCAAATCATCAATTTTTCTCCACCTTGTAGAATCTAAAAAGACCCCTTCTTCCAAAACTAGCTGATAAAGACAATATAATTAACAAAAAAGAAAAGAAAATAGAACAAAGAGCTAAGAATAGAGAATGATATTTTATCAGGCACACACAAACTGATTTTATTTATCAAAAAATAGGGCAGAACAAAGCCCTCTATAAACGCAATTTTTGTATATATTTTGCAAGCTACAACTTCTTGTCTTTTTATTCAAACTTAAGTTAAACAATGATGCCAATATAAGGAAAGCATTTACAAAAAAGACTCTAAAAAAGTATAACAAAAGCATCTAAATGACATGCACAATCCTAGGTGGAGTAACAGACTACAAAAAATAGAGCAATAAAAGGCAATAGTCTATGAAAGCTAAAAATAGTTGCAATGTGTGGAGTGCTGTAAGCATCAATTATCAATATACTCCCCCTTGATGCCAAAAGGGCTCACAATTTGATCTTTAAGTGCCAAAAAATGAATTGTTGTAACAGCCTTAGTGAAGATATCTGCTAGCTGATATTGAGTGCTAATATGCTTCAATTCAACTTCCTTCTTTTGTACCAAATCATGAATAAAATGATATTTTAGATCAAATTTCTTTGTTCTACTGTGATGAACCAGATTATTTGCTAGCTTGATGGCACTCATATTGTCACAAAAATATATTATAGGCTGAACTTTCTTCTCTCCAATTTCTTCTAAAACTTTTCTAAGCCAAAGAGCTTGTGTACTCGCTGAAGTAACAACAAAATACTCTGCTTCTGTGGAAGAGGGGGCAACCAAATTTTGTTTTTTTAAACTCCAAGTAATCAAACGAGAACCAAAAGAGAAATAATTTCTAGATGTAGACTTACGATCATCCATACTACCTCCCTAATCTGAATCACTAAAGCCAACAAGATTGAACTTTTTAGAAGAGCAGTAATGAATACCAAAATTTAGAGTGCCTTTCACATACCTCAAAATTCTCTTGGCTGCCTTCATGTGTATTTATGATGGATTTGTCATGTACCTTGAAACAAGTGAAACTGAATATGCAATTTTAGGCCTTGTGTGGGTTAGAAACATCAAACTCCCAACAATACTTTTGTAAGTAGTCTCATCAACAATTTCAACACCATCATCTCTACACAACACAACTCCATGAGCACTTGGAGTGGAGTATGGTTTACAATCAACCATGTCAAAATTCTTCAACATATCTTTTGCATATTTGGTTTGGAAAATCAAAATTTCATTCTTACTTTGATAAACATCCATTCCTAGAAAGTATTTCATGAGACCAAGATCTTTCATCTCAAATTTTTTCATCATAGAAATTTTGAATTCATCTTTCATCTTAGAACTGCTACCCATATACAACAAATCATCAACATACAAACTTACAATAAGAATATAATTACCTTATTTTTTGTAGTAAAGGGTAGGTTCACTTTCTTTGAAAGCCATTTTCAGGAATGTGCAAGATCATGATGGGCCAAAAAGTGGCAATATGTAAGTGATATGATGGCCCATGTGGCTGACAAGTTTTCTTTTACCCAAAATTGATGAAATGAAAATGGTTTTTAAAGGAGATTCTCAGCTTTCCACCAATATAAATTATGCTTTACTTTGAATTTAATAAATAAAATTAATTATTTTTTTGTTTGAATTACAACTAAAGTCCTGATTGATAGGTTGATTGAAAAACATCTATAACTTTCAAATAGTATCACTTTTTTTTAATCCAAAAGATGCCTCACATTCTATGCTTTGTATACTATAGGATTAAAAAAAGAAAAATTGAATTTTATGAAGTTTTGACCAAGTTAAGGTGGTCAGACATATGAATTTTTATATTTTTTAAAAAATTTAATAAAAAAATCATAATTAATTATTTACTTGGAAAAAAATTACCGAAAATATGCATCACATACGGACACAAGTCCTTTACTTATATCTAAAATATTATAAAAAATATTATCATTTTATTGTGGTTAGGGTGGTCAGACAGACACCTACTTCTTATTTTTTCCCTAAAATTTAAGTACTACTGCATTGAAATTTCAAATTTTCACCAAATAGATTTTTAAAAAATAAAAATAAACCTAATATTTTAGAAATTACATTCAATTTTCTATAAATTCTATTTTTACATATTTTTGAAATAAAATAGATAACTTATTCAAATTTTTACGTCAAGTTGCCTAACTCTTATTTTTCTGAATTTTTTACCACTTAAGGGCCTGTTCTTTCCATGATGATCCTGCACATACCCTCAGATCTTGAAAATATCCATCAATCCTAGCATTCCATTCTCATGGTGCTTTCTTGAGGCCATACAAATCCTTCTTCAACTGGTCGACTTGATCTTATTTTCCTTGCACTTCAAAACCTTGTGGTTGTTCCACATACACTTCTCTTCTAGGTACCCATTCAAGAAGGCACCTTTCATGTCCATATGATGTGTGCTTCAATTCTTTTAAGCTTCAAATGAAATAAAAATTTTTATGGTCTCTTGTCTTGCAACCAGTGCAAATGTCTCTTCATAATAAATCCCATACTTCAAGGTGAAGCCTTTGGCAACCAATCTTGCCTTGTGCCTTTCAACACTCCCATCATTGTTATACTTAATCTTATAAGCCCATTTGGTTCCAATCTTCTTCTTGTCATGTGGAAACTCTATAAGCTCCTAAGTGTTGTTCCTATTTATGGAATCCATCTCTTCTTTCATTCCTTGCACCCAAAACTCATTAGTACTTGCATCTTCAAAACATGATGGTTCAAAATCAGCCTTGGAAAGTAAAGCAAAATTAACTGTCTCACCTATTGGATTTTCTTCATGTTCTTGGTTTGCACTCCTTTCATAAATATCTCTCAAACTTCTTACCTTCCTTCTAGAACTTGGAGTTGAAGCTAGACTTGCAATTGGAATTGAGCAACTAGAAGAGGGGCTACTTGATGGAATTGTAGCACTTGGAGTAGAAACATTAGTGGGTTGCTCATGATCAATATCATCAACAATAATATCATTTAAAATATATTTTGAATTCTCCATATGGCCTTTTTGATGACCATAAACTCCCCCTTCATCAAAAATCACATCTCTTGACACAATAAGCCTATTAGTGGGAGGATTATTAAATCTATAAGACTTACTTTCCTCACTATATCCAACAAAAATACATGACTCACTTGTTGCATCTAACTTTTGTCTATTTTGATCAGGTACGTGAACATAAGCCAAACAACCAAAAATTCTAAAATTATTAACATTAGGCCTTTTCTGATACCATGCTTCATAAGGAGTCATCTTCTCAAGTGCACTGGTGGGATTTCGATTGAGAATGTACACTGCTATAACAATTGCTTCACCACAAAAAGAGTTGCTTAATCCCTTTGTTTGTAACATGCTCCTTGCCATTTCTACCACTGTTCGGCTTTTTCTTTTAGCTACTCCATTCTATTGAGGTGTGTATGCAGTGGTGAGCTAGCTCTTAATACCATTCACTTCACAATAATATTGGAAGGATTTTGAATAGAATTATCATCCATGATTAGTCCTTAAACATTTGATTTTTCACCCTTTATAATTTTCGACAAGTTCTTTAAACCTCTTGAATGTATCAAGGGATTCATCTTTGGCCTTCAAAAAATACACCCAACATTTTTTGTGAGTAATTCTCTATAAAAGTGATAAAATATGATGACTTACCCAAAATATTTGTTTGCATAGGACCACAAATATCAGAATGAACAAGCTAAAGGGGATGATGGGTCCTCCATACATTTCCTTTTGAAAAATTCCCCCTTGCGTGCTTGCGTTTAGCATATCCTTCACAAACCTCCTTGTTCTCTTCAACCTTAGGTAAATCAAAAACTAATGCATTTGATGTGAGAATATTCAAACTGTGAAAATTTAAATGTTGATACCTGAGATGCCATAACCAACTGATATCCTCATATGCCATATTAGCAAGGCTACTGTTATGTTCACCAAATTTCAAAGGGAACATTCTATTCTTTGTCATAGACACAACAGTCACAATCCTATTTCCCTAATTCTTATCAAAAATTGTACATTTCTTATCCTCAAAAACAACTTTATAGTTCTTCTCAAATAGTTTTCCAACACTTAAAAAATTATTTTTTAACTATGGAGTGTAATAAATATAATTGGCACTCTTTATACCTTCTTTTGTGTGGACTTCCATAGCTCCTTTTACATCAACCTCCACCAACTTTTCATCACCAAGTTGAATCTTGGACTTGAGATTCTCATCCTTTGTTGAAAACAAGTTCTCATTCCCTGTCATATGGTTAGAGCATCCAAAATATAGATACCGAACTTCTTTACTACTAGTTTCACCTTTAGAGTAAGATAAAAATAAATGATCTGGAGGATTTTCATCACTTTCTTTAGCATAATTAATACTTTTACCTTCTTTTAATCTACATTCTCTTTCAAAGTGACCATAATTTTTACAATTGTAACATTGAATATTTCTCTTATAAAAACCACCTCTACCTCATCCTCTGGAACCACCTCTTCCTCTTGAGCCACCTCTACCTCTATTTCCGTTTGCATGATTCTAATTTTTGCCTCTACCTTGACCTTCATTATTTTTGGTGTTGCTTCTAGCATCTTCTTTCTTTGTGATTGCAATTTGGATGAAGAGGCTTTCACATCACTTTCTCCAAATGAATCTTTCAATCTCTATTCATGTGACATAAGACATCCAACGAAGTGATCAAACTGAAATGTTGTCAAATCTTTTCTTTCTTCTACGATGATGGCAACATGGTTCCACTTTGGGGTGAGAGTCTGCAATAATTTTTTGATCAAAACCTCACTATTCAAAATTTCTCCAAGTGTAGCCATCTTATTGACCACATCTTTAAATCTCACACAATAATCACTTAATTTCTCAAATTCTTGCATTTTCAAAATTTCAAAATCTCTTTTTAAAGTTTGCAACTTAATTGCACACTTTTACTTGATCACTTCCTTGGTAAGCTTCCTTTAAAATCTTACAAGCATATTTTTCTATCTTTGCACCCACAATCCTTGGAAATAAGAACTTTTCAAGAGCCATTTGAATATGAAACAAAGCTTGAGAATTCTTCTTCTTGGCTTCCTTTTTAGTTATTATGTCATTGGTTGTGAGGGCATTCCAATTAGTTGGCTCCTAGTAACCTGATTCAACAATCTCCCACAAATCCTTTCCTATCAAAAAATTCATCATTTTTTATGCACCAATAATCATACTCATTTTCATCAAATTCTAGAAT